>JAQHUG010000140.1:1756520-1777511 GCA_028555095.1 Dicrostonyx torquatus | reverse complement strand
CTTAAAGGGACAGAAATCATTACAGGGTGGTCCTTGCATGAAGGCCTACGTAGGCCAATTGCATGAAGCTATGAAGTTAAAGCCTGGATTGCTTTGGAGACCCCAAGATATTGGAGATGCCAGAGCCATGTAATTCTTTCTGAGAAGACCTTCTAACAGGGAGTAGAACTAGACTAAGAGAAAGAAATTTGTTTCAGTCAACAAAAATGAAAGGAATTGTAGACCTGAAGAGTGCTTTGACATTTGATATAGAAATGCAGAGTTTGGAGTTTGTTCACATATTTACCTTTCTTCCATATACTCAAATATTTATTTTCTGTTCATCTGATGGCTAAAGGTGAATTTTAATTCTAAATTCACAAATTACATAGAAATACTACAAATTGTAGCTTTCAGCAAATGACCACAATTGTTGAATGAAGAATGTAACTTTCCCTCCATGACTTAAAATATATATTAAAAGAAGCAGGCAGCAAATCTGGACCAGGAAACATTCCTGTAAAAGGACAGTCATCTTTTCCCAGAGTAAATCAGTAGGTGAGGCGCTAAGTTGTTCAGGACAAAATTTTCCCACATTTTAAAGGTACTTTTGTATCCAGTCAATCTTTTATCTTCATTTTCTACATTCCCAATGATCCTTTGTCCAAAATCTAACTGTAGTTCCTACATGCTTGTCTCCTTTGCTAACACTGTTGTTCAAGACGTTCACATTTCCCTTCACTATTGGGAAAGCCCTCAACTGGCTGTTTCCAGCATTTGCTCCTGCACATCCTGTTTACCATAATGTAGCATCAGTTAAGAAAACCATCTTTATACCTCTTCTCTAATGCCTCTTTCAAGCCCCACAATTAAGAAAAACTCGGCCTTTATTTTGAGATTAAATTGTGAATGCCTATTCCTATCTGCTTCTCCATCATCCTTGGTCTTCACATCTTTCCCTTGCTAATCTTTCTCCTTTGAGTCTTTTCTCAGTGCCTTTTACCCTTGATCTTTTCTGTATTTGGAAAATTCTTTCTTTCTTTCTTTATTATATATACAACATTCCTTCCATGTGTGCCTGCAGGCCAGAAGAGGGCACCAAATCTCATTATAGATGGCTGTGAGCCACCATGTGGTTACTGGGAATTGAACTCAGGACCTCTGGAAGAACAGCCAGTGCTCTTAACCGCTGAGCCATCTCTCCAGCCCAGAGTATTTGGAAAATTCTTACTCCCTATATATTCTTAATTAGCTTTACAAAGATATAATTTGTATATAACAATGTTTTATCAGTACTATGATTTTAAATTTTTATATACTAGTACACCCACACTACAATCAATTTTAGAGAATCTGTCCCCAAAGAAAACTAATTTCTAAACATGGTTGGTCACTTACTATTTATTTCCTTCCCTATCTTGTTTTCCAACACATTATTTATCTATTATTGGTTCTTATAGACTTGTTTGTTCTGGGCATTTTACAACTGTGACGCTTCTTTGAATGTCTTGTTTTGTTTTCCCAATCAGAATTTGTTCTTTTGTATTTCTGTGTGTATACTACCTTCTTCCCCTTGTGGAGAACTAGGCTCTGTGGAAGATATGCATCTTAAATTGCTGCACGGTTTCTAGCTGGTGAGGAAGTACTGCAGTGTGATAATGTCAAAATAGTAATTTATCATGGCAGGAAAAATTCCTCCCTACATTGAAGGCCAATGTAATGAACTTACACTACCCAGGATTTTGCTATTATATGATACATATACCTAATTTATCACAACCCAACATATATTAAGAGCTTGGATAATATCATTCATGAAATATTAAATTAAAAATTATTAAGACATCTCTGACTTATTGGTATTGATAGAGTTATTTTCTGAATATTAGTTCTTTAAATAAAACCAAAGAGCTAAGATATATCATTCTAATATCTTTAAATCCAGGATCAATGAATCAATGAAAACCATTAGAATTGTGTTCATTTTAAACAATACAGCAAACTTCATGACATATCATAAACTTTTGAAGAGATTCTACTTCTTTTACTTCTTTTTTGACAAAAACAAGACAAAACAACAACAAAGAAAATCTATGGAAACAACTTAAGCAAGCACAGAAGGGCTTGTTTGGGCTTACATTGTCCATCATGGCCAGGAAGTCAGGAGGTGGGAACAAGAGGCACCTGGTTGCAATGCATCCACTATCAGGACATAGAGAGTAATGAATGCTGGTGCATATGGCTTCTTCTGCTTTTCTTTTTTTATATTCTGGGACCTCTGTGGATGAGATGGTCCAATTCACATGGGGGCAGATCTTCTCTCTTCAGTTAAACTTTTCTATAAGAACCCAGAAATAAAACCAAGAGGTATCTCCTATGTGAGTCCCAATGGAGTCATGTTGAAAGTAAAGATTAATGATCACACAGACCATCTAGTTCTTATAGACAAATACTCACACAATCCCTTTCAGAGGGTCCTGGTTGACCTTGGCTTTGAGGAAAGGAAGAGCTGTGTGACACCCCAGGCTACGCTTAAGGAAGGAGACAAAAGTTCCTCCTTAGTTACCAGATGCTGCTGTCAGACAGGTCCCAAGGTCAGATTCACAGACCCAGCCATAAGGGCTGGATTTAGAGAGGTAGCATAAGTTCTCTAAAGCATTCAAATAGGTCAAGTTCCCCTCAGTTAAAAAAAAAAAAAAGAAAAAGAAATAGCCTAGATGGGGGGAGGTACTGCCTCAATGGTCTCTCCTCAATGTGAAGTGACAGATTTTGTTGACTCTTTATGGGAAGCTTACCTTGTCTGAGGGGTGCATGGGGAGTGGGAAGAAGGGAGGGAGAGTGAACTGGAATTGGTATGTAAAATAAAAAAAAATTAGTTGAAAACAAAGCCAAATTCTAGAGTTTAGAATCCAATGTAAAGCTAGAGTATAATAGAAAGCCATGATGTGGTTCAAGGGTGACTTTGAGTCAGGAGTACAGTGATTTTCACACAGACTGAGGAAGTGGGGAAAGCCCCTTAACTGAATCCGAGGCAGCCAGTCATGATGTAGGAGCCTTGAACTCAGTGTAAAATAAAACTAAAACACGGGCTGGACGCCCTCCATATTAGTCAGAATGATGCCTAGCGTTGCTGAGAGCTTACTCTGTGCAGAACACTCTGTTAGTTCTCCAAATGACTTCTCAGTATATAATTTTTATGGATTTTCTCTAAGGAAACATATTATATTGCAGGGGAATCATTGAGGAGCTTACTGGCTTCTTCAGAGTGCAGGTTCCTAAACCAAAACAGTGATGTAGGGTGGTGGTGGTGCATGCCTTTAATTTCAGCACACCCAGGTTTATGAGGACTGACCCTCGGGGTGACATGCTTGAACAGTAAGCCCTTTGCAGATGGAGGCACTCTCTAGCCCCTAGACACGTCAAAGTCATCAAACTTTCTTGGTTGCTGTAACAAGTCCTTTTATCCTGTCTCCAGAAAATACTGTACCATTTGCTTTAGCTTAATTAAATTTTGTGTTTAACCAACGAATAAAAAGACAAAAATATTCATGTTAATGGAGGAACATATAGACTTTGCAATGTTTATGCCACATTAAGTATTTATTATAACTTTATTGTTTTGTTGGGGTGAAAACTTTTGAAATTACTTTTTCTGGGATTTTCAAGTATCCTGCACACTCCTGCTGTCTCTACTCCCTGTGCTAAGAGGACTTCCCTAGAGCTTCTTCTCTAAGAATTCACTTTCTATTGAACAATATTTTCTCACTCCTCTTCCTGCCCTGTGATACCTATGTTGGTTCTCTCAAGTACTGCAGCATCTCATTTACTTTTTAATTTCATGTTTTAAAATTCAGTGTCTCCTAAATGTACATAAGGTTTTGTCAGTGCTATATGGTGAACCACTATTTATACTTACTGGATATATAATTGATACAAAACATTTTTTGAAAGCTATAAATTTAAAGAAAGTAAAATGGCAATTCTTTCCTAAATATTTATATTTAAATGAAGATTGACATACATATAAACATATCATCTCATTGTACTTTGAAGGGAATGATACAGAAAACATATTACCCTTTGCTTTGTACACACTTCAGAATTCTTAAGTAAATGTTTTAAATTTCATGACCCAAGATTAAAAACCATGTCATATATTCCAATACTTTCTAGAAGATGCCAGTGTGAGCAAAGCCTGTAGTTCACTGAGAAATGCAAGCTTCTTAGCTGCCAATGAAATGATGGGAAACATATGGAAGGCTGGAGGCTTTCCATCCACCTTGCAGAATCAGTGACAGTAAACAGTTATTCTGGATCTGCAAGTCAAGATGGGGTTATGATAACATGGAGAGGGAAAGTCTGGAAAACTGCCCCAATCTACCTACCCATTTATGTGAAATGACATAGTTTATGAAAGCATGCTTTGCAAAGCTTTTTAGTTTTTCAGAATGTGTTACATGCATGGTATATGAATATGATACAGTTTGCAGTAGATATTTCTAGACATAAATGAATCCAAAAGATAAAAACCTGAGTATCTTTAGCCCATTGCCTTAAGGAAGTTCTATTTAATCGGAGTGTACATAATTTATGTGAATGTTATATTTCTGGAATTATTATACTTAATTTCTGAAGAGGAAATGAATAATATTGTCCATCTTTTTACTTATTATTAATATATCTACAATACACTATATTTTCTTACTTTAACTGTACATTTTCATTTCTATATATAGCTTGGCAGTTGACATCAAAGTATGCTGAGCATTGTTAAAATGGAAAATAAATGTATGGATCTGAGCCGTCATTTTCTTCCTTCTTTCCTTCCTTCCTTCCTCCCTCCCTTCCTCCCTCCCTTCCTTCCTTCCTTCCTTCCTTCTTTCCTTCTTCTTTTTTTTTATTTTTGTGAGACAGGGTTTCTTTGTAGCTTTAGAGCCTGTCCTGTAATTAGCTCTTGTAGACCAGGATAGCCTCGAACTCACAGAGATCAGCCTGCCTCTGCCTTCTGAGTACTGGGATTAAAGGCATGTGCACCACCACCATGTGAGCTGTCATTTTCTTGAAAGCACTGAGATTACTACTGAGTAAAGATCTTTCCCAAGTACATTTATTCTCTAAACTCCTCCCTCTGTTCCTCACTCACTCGCTCACTCCCTCGTTTTTGTTCTTCTGCTTTTTTTTGTCTTTCCCTTTCCTTTTTATGTAAAACACATTATTTATTGAATATATTTGGGCTGACTCTTTTTCCTGATTACTTCTCTGTGACATTCTTATAATTTTACATTAGTTTAGTAATATGATAACTCTATTCTTCAAACATTTAAACAATTTTCTTGCACCCTTTGTGGCATGTTTTTAAACATAGAAAAGAAAATTATAAGAAAAAAGTGCAAACTTCATTTTTATCTTTTTATTTTTGTGAAAATGTTTTCATGTAATATATTCTGATTATGCTTTCCCCTCTCCTTACTCCTCCCACCTCCTTCCAACATCTTCTACCATCCAGATGAACTCCTTTTCTATCTCTCTTTAGAGAACAGACATCTAAGAAATAATAATAAAATGCATTATAGTACATTAAGGAAAAACAAAAACAAGCAAACAGGATGAAAGAGTCAAAGAAATAGCTCAAGAACCGTATATAGACATAGAGACACACACATTCACACAGATAGAAAATCTTATAAAAAACCAAAACAAATGCCATAATATTTACATAAAGGACCTGTAAGATGAAAAAAAATTCTCTGATATAATATGCTCAAACACAACATTATGACACACAGTACCACCAGTGATAACATTGAGTTCGATTTGTACTTGCCGTGTACTGTTGGGCATGGGGCCTGACTTAAGATTTCTTTCTATTGAGACTCCCTTGGAGAAATTTAATGTTCTGTTTGCGAGTGGTTATCGATTGGAGACAGTTTCTGAATTAAAGATGGGGGTGGGACGTGTTTCCATTTCTCCTCTCAGTTTTAGGGCTTTCACATTGTACAGACCCATGGACGCCCTCTGCATGCTGCCAGCGTCTCTGTTAGTTCATATGTGTACCAGCCCTGTTGTGTTTGGAAGTCCTTGTTTCCTTGGTGTTCTCTGTCATCTCTGACTCTTAACAATCTTCCCACCTCCTCATCACTAAATTTCCTGAGCCCTGATTAGAAAGATTTGATAGAAACATTCCACTTAGGAGTGAGTGTTCCAAAGTTTCTCACTCACTGCCTATTGGTGTTGGGTTTCAATATGATAGCTCCATAGCACAATTTGAGATCACAGACAAAAAAACACCTCTAGAAGTTCTTTTATTATTCAGAAATGATCCAGCTGTCCTTTGTTTTCTGTATTTTCAAATGAAACTGAAAATTGCCCTTTCAATTTCTGTGGAGAATTGTGTTGGAATTTTGTTGGTGATTGTGTTGAATCACTAGATTGCTTTTGGTAGGATGGCCACTTTTACTATATTAATTCTACCAATCCATGAGAATGGGAGAGTTTTCCATTATCTCATTATCTCATATTTTCTTCAATGTCACAAGGTTTATATCTTACAAGTCTTTCACTTGCTTGGTTAGAATTGTCCCCAAGATAGTTTATGATATTTGAGCCTATTGTGACAGGTGTTTCCTCCACAATTTCTTTCTCTGTTCATTTGTCAAATTTATATAGGAGTACTACTGAATTTTGTGAGTTAATTTTGTATCCAAGTACTTTGTTTAAAGTATTTATCAGTAGTAGAAGTGGAATTTTTAGGGCCACTGAAGTATATTGTAATATCATCTGCAAATAAAGATACTGTGCCTTCTTTTAGAATTTGTATCCCCTTGATCTCTTTCTGCTCTCTAATTGCTTGAAGTCTAGCTAAGACTTCAAGTACTATACTGAATAGATATGGAAAGAGTGGACAGCCTTGTCTTGTTCCTGCTTTTGAGTTTCTCTCCATTAAATTGATGTTGGCTATGAACTTGCAGTAATTGCCTTTATTCAGTTCAATATCTACTCAAGCAAGAAAAAAAATAGGTCTCTTCTGTCAAATAGATTTGCTAAGGCAACTCAAAACAATCTTTGTGTATCTGTGTAAGCAAGTTATAGAAGGAAAAATGTAATTAGCCATATCATAATGAGTAGGTAGTCATAGATGTATGTTGTTGGGGTTAGGGTCATTGAGACAGAGTAACTGGGTACTTATCTTTTAGGGACTGAAGTCAGAGACAAAAGGCTCATTTTCTTTGCTATTATTTTTCTTTTCTGATTAATTTGGTTTGAAATCATTTTGGCAGGTATTAAAATAACTAAACAAGTTTGCTTCCTGGGTTCATTATCTTGTAATACCTTTTCCAACCGCTTTCCCTGAGGAAATGCCTATCTTTATGTTAAAGTGTGTTTCTTGGATGCATCCGAAAGATGTGTAGTGTTTTCAAATCCATTCTGTTAGTCCTTGTCTTTTTATTGGGGATTTAAGAATTTTGTTGTTGAGAGATATCATTGAACAGTGTTTGTTGATGCTGTATTTATTTTGTTGCTGATGTATGAGCTTATTTTTATGCATCTTTGGCTAGTGTGGCTACTAGGACAAATATACATTTTTTTGCCCATGAATAAAGCACCTTCTATTTCTGTTACTATGTATCTAACTACATATTTCAAAATTGTAGTATTACAATCTACCAATAAAAGCTATTTATTTTGTAATTGCGAATTAAGTTTGTTTACTTGAATTTAGAATAAATTCACTAGATGGCGCCATGGATATTGAATTTCAAAGATTTGTCAGACTTTTGAAAAGAATAAAAGTCTTAAACCCGGTTGGGTATGGTAGTGTGTGCATTTAATCCCAGCACTAGAGGAAGAGGCAAGCAGATCTCTGAGTTGAAGGCCAGCCTGAACTACATAGTGAATTCCAGGTCAACTACTACCGAAAAAAAAAAAAAGGAAAGAAAAGAACAGTATTACCAAGGAAATCTTTAAAATCTATTTAGCCTGGTCTTAATTCTCCCTCCTTTTTTTATCTCCACCCTACCTCTCTCTCCCCTTCCTATCTCTTCTTCTTTATTCTCTTTCCTCTGTGCCACTTCCCTCCTTTTCTCTCTCTCCCTCCTTCCCAGTTATTGGTTTTTATTGTTTTGCACATTTATATGGTGTTCATGAATAAAAAATGTAAAAGAAAAATAATATATTCCATAATGTTTTTGAGTAAATACAAAGACACTAGTCAATTTTAAAGAATGCAGTTTTGTCATCGCTGCAAGATGACCCCTTTGTATGCTGTGAATATATTTTATTCATATTGGATAATAAAATAGCTGATTTGACCTATGGCAAGGCAGGATAGAGCCAGGTGGAAAATCCAAGCAGTGATACAGGAGAAGAAGGGTGGAGTCTGCACAGATGCCAGTCAGGACCAGAAGAACACGATGTGTTAGAGCACAGGCAAAGCCATTAGAAATGAGTCAAAAGAGATGAATAGAAATGGGGTGATTTAAGTTGTAAGAGCTAGTTAGTAATAAGCCTTAGCAATAGGTCAAAGAGTTTGTAATTAATATTAAGATTCTGAATAATTATTTTAAAAGTGGCTGTCGGAGGGATGAGGCAGGCAAAAAGCCTCTATTTACAGGACTTGACCTGATACAACTTAAATGTTTATTGTGTGAGCCACAAGCAAGGCATGATGGCATATGTTAGCATAACCAGTACTTAGGAGGCCAAAACTTTGAGGCTGAAGATCCTTATCAGCTGACCTTCAGAGTAATATCTTTCTAAATCCCATTTTGTATAAAGAAATATCACTGTCTGTCATAAAAGGAAATCTAAATATATCAGTAGCCCTCGGGAGTATGCAGGAGATACAGATCCACACTTCCACCAATATCAGCATGTGGTGATTTTTTTCAGAGGACTCTGCTCAGGTGATGCTAACCTTCTTGATTTGACCACAGAAATAAATTTTAGAATAAACCAGTAAGAGTCAGAGTTGGATTATATCAAATGGATCAGTAATGTAGATATAACTTTAGAGATTAATAGAAAAAAGAGGTGTGTCAGGAAATAGTACCACTCACTCAAGAATGAGTATAGGCTTCTCAAGAGAGAACAATGCTATGTGTCTTATCCATAACTATACATACATGATGTTGAGGGCTGTTGGGTTAAACTTGGAAGAAATGTAAGGGAACCTTCCCCCTTTTTTCGTATAGAAGATTATAGTCTAGACTTCAGAAGTGATATGAACAAGCTTGATATCTGATAAGATCAAAATACGGATCGCAAGGCTGGCACAAGTAGGTAAGATACACTTTATACTGTAAATGGGGGTGGGTTGTAAGATTCCGGGAAAACTGTAGATTTATATCTGGGAAGGGAGAAAGGTCATAATCAAAATTCACCTATGCTTAGACATAAAGCATGTTCATTGCTATTTTAATATTCTTATTTGAAGCATGTCTGTATAAAAGGTATTTGCCTCTATAGGTACAATCTTAATAGCAAAGGTTAATTGTACTGGAATTCATTTTGTTTGTTTGTTACTGGAATTTTTGGCATTAAGACACTGAGAGACTATAATTGCACTATGTTCCAGATGAGTGTAATTTTAGTTCTCATGTTCCCTTCATTTCCCAGAATTTGTTTCCCATTTTTATTTTTTTGTAAAATGAAATATGAAGTTTTGTTAGCAAACATGGCTTGCTCAATAAGGCAGCATGCCATGGATTAGAAGCTAATAGAGACAGACTGCTACTTACATTGATTTCTAGCATCATCTTACTGAGTTTCCCTGATCTTTGTCATAGGAAATGTCTGGGTTTACAGGATGTGGTGACAAGCTCTGGCACTCCCAACTCTTGTGAGGTAGAGACAGGAAGATCTGGAGGTTCAAGTTTGTCCTTAGATACAAATCAAGAGCAGAGTAGACTACATAAAATCCTGTCCCGAGTAAGAAAGAAGGGTGGGAAGGAAAAGAAAGGGGAGAGGAAAGGGAGGATCAAGAGAAGATAAAAGAAGAAGTGGAGCAGGGAGGCAAGAACAAAAAGCAAAGAAAAGTTAGGTTGGGTTTAAAAATAAGGTCTTTAAGGCTCATCCAATTTTATTATATGGCTAATTTTGACTTCTGAAATAATAAGAACTGTAAAAAGTTTTAAGTTATAATAGTCATGAGTTCACTTTATTAAGTACTTGAAGAGGCACAGTCAAAAAAAAAAACAATTGAGGAATATGATGTGAACCCAAACATATCCAGATCTGCAGTCCACACATAGTTAAGAGGGTTGAGTTGCTCCTACAGGACACATGCTCTTGGAGACCATATTTCCTCCAACCTCTGGGAGGAATGTGCTTAAGAATTATAATAGAGGAGCATGGATTGGTTTAGAGAGCCTGGGGTGATCTCCACAGCTCATGTAAAAGCTGGGTGTGATGGCACTTGCTTATAATCCCAGTATGAGGAGACAGAGGCAGGAGGGTGCTTGGGCTTCACTGGCCAGCCAATCTGCAAGTTTTAGAGCAGTGAGCGAACCTATTACGATGGAGGAGCACAATGTTTCAGATGTTGACATCTGAGGTTACATACACTGCAGCCTGCCCTTGCAAGTGCATGTACCCCCACATGAATATGTACACACACACGAACATACTCATTTATGCAAAAATATCATGGCTGAAATGGTTAAAGTAGTTTCCTACAGGAATTCTTCAAAGCACAAGAGTAATTATGACATATAGATGTGTGAAAAGTAATGCAACCAATTTTATCAATGTTTTTCTGGGTTGCATTCAGAATTTACAGAATTATAACCTGCATGGGATAGGTTCTGAATTTTTTAACAACTATTCTTAGAAAATTCTGAAGGAAACTATATCTTGGTAACTACAAACGGAGCTGGAGACTCTAAGGGGAAAAGAAACAGTGGATTTAAGAAAAGACTGAAAGAACAGTGACACAGGGTGATTTGGCTCAGAGAACTGAGTGTTATGTCTAATGCACATTAGCATCTGGTCTATCAAATATTTATCTAACACAAATTTGCTTTAAGTAATTTTAGGACTGTTTTAAGATTGATCACTCTTCCAAAGAAACTTTCTCAGTCCTATTGAAAATTTAAGTTCAACAAGTTAAACAAAAATGTATAGATAACAAACAAACTTCAGAGTTTTATATGGGTTCAAATGTGGATTTTTGGACAGACTCAGGATAGAATTCATCATGAATGTACTAGTATTGGGGCTACTGCAATGCTGAGAAGAATAAAAGGAAGTGTCCTGTCAGAGACAGGAGGGTGCTTGGGCTTCACTGGCCAGCCAATCTGCAAGTTTACCAGATTGCATGCAGTTGCCTGATGACAACAAAACATACATACTGTATAAAGTCAAATTCTCCCTCCCTCAAAAGAGCCTCTCATTAGAAATAAAATGTAAGAAAAATGGCTTATATATTACTTTCTTGATTTTCTCAAATTTAGCTTCTAGAAAAGATAATTGAAAATGTCTTTGTTTTTGAATAGACATGCTAATGATTGCAGTTTTCCTAAAACTTGATGATATCTGTTGCTTCAATCCTTCCTAAACTCTTGCTTCTGGAGTAATATGCAAATAATTGATGACAGATCTTGCCAAAGATATTACAGGGATAAAACTATAGACAAACTGCTATAAACACATACATATTAATTGTATCAAATTTTAGAAAATAAAGCATGATAATAATACATGATAGTGTGTTTTATATCTTGTAAAATATAGTTTGTTTTAACATTTAAAAATACAGAAATAGAAGTTACAACATTCATATCAATACAAAAAGCATTGTTCATTCATTAAAAGTGAATTAAATGACAAACTATAAGAAATATTATAAAAAAATTTCAGAAAGCTGAAAGTACAAAGCATCTGTTCAACTATGTTCATAGAATCATTATTTGTAATAGCCAGAACCTGGAAACAACCTAGATGCCCCTCAATGGAAGAATGGATAAAGAAAGTGTGAAATATATACACATTAGAGTACTACTCAGCGGTAAAAAACAATGACATCTTCAATTTTGCATGCAAATGGATGGAAATAGAAAACACTATTCTTAGTGAGATAACCCAGACCCAAAAAGATGATTATGGTATGTACTCACTCTTTAGTCGACTCGAGTCATAAACAAAGGATATTGAGCCTATAGTTCACAAGCCTAGAGAAACCAAATAATAAGGTGAACCCAAAGAAAAACATATATAGATCCTCCTGGAAATTGGAAGCAGACAAGATCGCTGGGCAAAAGTAGGGACCATAGAGGTGTGGGGTTGGGTAAGGGTAGAGGGGGAGAAAGAAGGGAGAAGGGAAGGATTTGGGAGGCTTCGGGGAGTGGGAGGGTTAAGATGGAGGAAGGGCAGATATGGGAGGAGGGAAGTTATCTTCATTAAGGGAACTATTTTAGGATAGGCAAGAGACTTGGTTCTAGAGGGGACCTCAGGTGTTCACAGGGATATCCCTTGCTAGGTCCTTGGGCAGCAGAGGAGAGGGTGCCTGAACTGACCTTGTCCCATAGTCACACTGATGAATATTTCGAATATCACCATAGAACCTTCATCCAGCAATGAATGGAGATAAAGATAAAGACCCACATCAGAGCACTAGACTGAGCTCCCAGGAACCAGTTGAAGAGCAGAAGGAGGGAGAAGATGAGCAAGGAAGTCAGGAACGCGAGGGGTTGGTTCACCCACTGAGACAGTGTGCCTGTTCTAATGGGACCTCACTAAATCCAGCAGGACTGGGACTGAATGAGCATGTGATCAAACCGGATTCTCTGCATGTGGCTGACAATGGGAGCTGACTAGGAAGCCATTGATAATGGACCGGAACTTGTTTCTCCTGCATGTACTGGCTTTTTGGGACCCTAGTCTATTTGGATGCACACCTTCCTAGGCCTGGATGGAGTGGGGAGAGCCTTGGACTTCCTCCAGAGCAAGGTACCCTGCCATCTCTTAATACTGGAGGGGAAGGGAATGGGAGGAGGGCAGGAAGGGAAAATTTTTTAATGGAAAAATAAAAAATATATAAATGGTATATATTCTTGATTACAAAAGTAAATTAGAAAACTAAGAATATGAAGACATTTGTTTATTTTGGTAAGTAACAGGTACAAAACACTACAACTAGTAGTGAACTTAGGGTGAAACATGGAAGATATTCTCTGTGAGATGAGAAAACAGAGGGCATTGTCTGATAACACAGAATCTTCCCTTCTTCCAGATATGGATAAAGAATATTCTTACAGGGTGTGAGACAAAGACTGGGGCCTGCTCATTGCAAAATGTCACAGCAAAATTCTGAAGACTTTTTTCAGCTAGAGCAAATGTTTCTTTTCTCTCCAATGTCCTTCTGTCTTTTTTCTTTTTGTCTCAAGACAGTCAAAAAGGACTAGAGACATAGGTGTAAAGGCTTTAGTTAAATAGATTTGAAGCAATGCAGTAGGAAACAACAATCCAAGGAAAGGACAGAAATGTATGTAGATCATATAAACCTGAGGTACAGCCCACTGAGTTTAACAGCCCAACATGTTTAACCTACTTCCTTTTCTCCCCCAAACAAGCTTCCAGGATGATGGTAGAAAAGAATAATGTACTTTCTTTGCATGCAGAACACAACCAAGTCACCAAGATAAAAGCAACACACATACAAAAAGGCAATGGAGGTGAATGCCAAGCTTCACTATCTGGCAGGTATAGATATGCAAATGGTACAGGTGAGTATTAAATTTCATTACTAGATTTTTGTCAGCAATGAAAAAATAGCCATCAGTCCACAATAATATAATGTCTGATACATAAATAAGCCAAAAAATAGATATGAACCCTTTAAGTGCATCCCAAATGAGTTTTGTAGATTATCTTATAAGAGTGAACTGAACATCTTGTCTTTTTACAAAGGACTACATAATAATGACTGTGCAAGTAAGTTTGTTTTGATGAAAACTGACACATTATCTCAGTCAGGTCATTGAATCTACCATGGTAAGTGATGCTGGCAATGCCTGACTTGGTAGATGTAGTGAGGATGGTATGACTTTTATAAAAATACAGTCTATTCATTGAAGGGTACTTACATATTTATCCCCAATACACTTTAAAATACAAAATCAGCTTTCCAAAAAAAACCCAAAAAACCAAACCAAACCAAACAAAACAAAAACCCTCACCATTAACAAGGGGTGTCTGACGACTAAATAATTTATAAAAAAAAAAAAAAAGTAGCAGCTAATACTTCTGAAGGTAATATGGCACTATGGATGAAACTCAAATGAAAAAAAATTAAAATTAGGTGAGAATTAATGATTCTAAAAAAAGTATTGATTTTTATTACAACAATTGAATAGGTGATATAGGTCAGATATACCAACCAAATAAAAGCAGAATCTGTATGTTGGACATGAGAACAGTCTGTATCATCGTCCAAGTTTTATGTGATTCTATAGCAACTTAAAAGTAGAAATTTATTGAACAAATAAAGTTGATATATTATAACAAAACTAGAGAAAAAATAAAGCAAGCACAGTAATCTAATTGTTGCTTAAACATTAGAAGCCACAGGGACACATACCGATTGCATTTACTCACACACAGTTTCCGTACTTGGATATCCTCAGTCTCCAGTGGATGGTCACTTTTCAGAAACTGTACCTGTCTTCTCTTTTCAGTGACTATAAAGCTTAATATGTCTAGTCTCAACTTAGCACTCCCTGGGTGAATGACCCAAGTGATTCATGCAATGAAATGTGAAATATGCAGGGATACTTTCCCGAGTGTCGCACTCTTAGGAAAGCAGCTCTGGGAATTCCAGCTTCGCACCTTGCTTGGTTTCTTATTGTATAGGTACCAGGACTATGACAAGTAGATTTTGACTATTTTATCTAAAGTTCTAACATGTCAAGTGCATTTTAGCTTCTTAAGAACTATCCAAATGTTTTCCAATATGACTTGCAGTGCTTTCAAATCAGCACCACTTGAGAGCATCACTTTTTTCCATATTTCCTCACTGTTGTAAGGCCAATATGTTTAGTTGGAAGTACTTGAGTAGGTGTGATTCCTACTAATTCAAGCACTAAGTAGTCACACTAAGCATAAGTACTCATAGATAGCCCAAACAAACATGAATTGTGGACCTTGGGGATCTTAATATGAAATAGTTACTCAATAATTATACATGCATTTCACTAATCTTTGTATATACAACACTTATAAGAAACAATAAATTTGGGAAACTGAACATGTTTGAGTGGTTAAATTGTATAACAGCAAACATGAGGACCCAAGTTTGTATACGAAGAACCCATGTAAATGCCAAGTATGTGTGGAGTTCATTAGTGATTTGTAGAGGCACAAGAATGTAAGACTATTTCCGTGTAGACCAAAGGTAAGAGAGCTGAAACTTCCCTATTCCTTCAAGGTTAGTGTGCTTCTACCTCAAAAAAAAAAAAAAAAGGTCCCACCTAGATTTAGAACAGAGAGTTCTGCTCTCTCAAAGTTATTTTCAACAGGTGTGGCTAATAGCCAGACCTTGTATTGTATTTCAAGAATAGAGAAGTGGATATATTTCTACCTCAAACAAAAGTCTAAGTATCCAACTAAGTTCCAGTTTCCTTAATGAGATAGCATCAGATTCCATCCAGGAAGTCATTTGCCAATAGAATATTTTGGTCTAGGGTGTCAGCGTGACTTTTTTTTTTTTTTTTTGTCCTAGCAACAGAATGTTTAAGTATGGATGGACTCTGGGAACTTCAATTGGCATGTTCATTTCCTGGTATCACGTTAATGCAATTTTTTGTCTTACTCCTATGTTTTGGGGTGAGGGGTATTTTAAGCAATTGAAAATTAAATGCAGGCCAATTTCAGTACTCACTGGAACTCCCTCCCGAAACTATTCTATGCTTCTTCATCTTATTATTTTTATTTGCATCTTCATATTCTTTACTATATTTCTAAATCTGCACATCTCTACCCTGCCAAGGGGTATTTTTGTCTGATACTGGTCCCTGACAGTGAATCAGTCACTGAAAAACAAACCCGGAGATCCTAGAGCAAAATTGCTAGATAAACTAGAAACATTGATACCCTCTGAGTTTAACTGACAGGGCACAATTCAATGAATAAAGTGGGGAGCCACTGAGGATGGTTTTCATTTGTCTTAAGACTCAACACACATGCACATATACAGGCATTAACATGGAGGATCATTGTGTACATACATGAAAATAAAAACAGATAAAAAGATATGACAGATTCAACACAAAATGAGAATTGCATAAAAAATTATATTAGAGACCCAAAAGGCCATATGCTATGTTGTCAAAATTGCCAATAGCTCAGTTAAGTGCATTCATGTATTTAGAGACTTTTTTTTTTTTGGTGGCAGCAATCACCTGGGTGAAAATTAAACAAGTTTTCTCAATTTGTTGAAGAAACTTTTTTTGTTGAGCTTTTGTTCATTTTAATCTTTGGAATATTAAATGATGTTATATGGGGAGACTTGTCAAAATTTGGTGCTGGGAGTCTTGTCCTGCATTATGGAATGTGGTAGCAGTTCAATTATTTCTAAGGATTAGAAAATACTTAGGTTAAGAGCTGCTAATGGAGACAAAGTAGGTTATATTTGTGCTTCGATAAACATCAACATTCCTTATTAACAAAGCAGTATTATATTACCATTTGTTTGGCACATTTTTTTTAATAAAATCTGTTATGCAGCAGAAAAGGGAACCACATTATTAGAAATGGTCTCCATTTCCCAGAACAACTAATAACAAAGTAATTTATTTATAAATTCACTTATAGTTGTCTATAAAAATAGATTTTTAAATACAAGGCAAATTTTTTGTTGCTGTTGTTTTGAGATGTCTTTCTTACGTAATCCAGTGTGTCCTTGAACACTGTACCCTATTATCTCGATCTACTACATTTTCAAATTATTATTTGTACCACCAAATATGAATTTTATACCAGTTATTTGAGTAGGGGTTCTATTTAATGATTCAATACGATTTTAAAGTTATGTTTAAATTTTTTTATTGTTAATATAATTTTGATGGACTAATAATTATATGAAGTTAGGGATTGATATGTCATGTTTTGATCAAATACTACATATGAAATATATAATGTGACCTGAATAGCATTTTTATACTTTTATTATTTTTATTGTGAGAATTATAACATTCTAGCAGCATTTGATGAAAATATGGGCAGAAAAGGAGGCCCTTGTCTATGTTGCTTTTGTTGGAAGTTAATATATGGACTGTGCAGAGACAGGGGAACATACAGTAGATATTACACAGTTTATCTTGGATCATCAAACAAAATGGACTCTTTTTTCAGAGAGAGTATTGATTCATGTGAATTCTGTGTCCCATTATATTTGGTAATGAAATGGTTTGATAGAATGTTTTTGTCATAGACCAGGGATTTGTATTAAATTTAATTTCATTATTGGATGAAAATTTCTCAAAGGAGATGTGTTAACAGGTATAGGTTCTTGAATCACTTTAGACATATAGTAGATTAGTCTAATAAATACATTGCCAAAATCAAGGACTTTGTGTTTATGTGGTGTAATGAGTACTTTTCTGCCCTGTCAGCCAGCTTCCAAATAATGACATGGAGACTGCTTATTAATTATTAAATTTCAGGATATAGCTTAGGCTTGTTTCTAACTATCCCTTATAATTTAAATTAATTCATTTATATTAATCTATGTTTTAGCATGTGGCATTACCTCTCTTCCATCTTGTCCTCCCTGTTTCCTCTCTGTGTTTCCACACACCTACATTCCTCTCCTCTTCCTTTCTCTTCCTGGAAATTCTGATTATACCTCCTGCCAAGCTACAAGCTGTTCAGCTTTTTATGACACTAACCACAGCAAATACATCTTCACATAGAATAAAAAAATCCTACAATATTTCCTCCTTTCATCTAATAAAAATTAAAGGTATTAACTCTAATATAATAAAACTATATACAATAAGAAAATATATCAGTTAAGAATTATATTCACAATGTCCAGTCAATTTTTATTTGGCAAATTCAGAGAAAGTACTGTTTTATCTATCCTATCTTAGTGAGTCCAACATTTTGTAATTCTTTTTCTATTCTAACTTGTGTTACCAATCTAAACTATCTTTTCAGACCTCAACACATTTTTTTTCAATAAAAAATTTAAACTTTTGTGGCTCTCAAGCTTAGATACTTTATATCTCTTACATAATTTTCTTTTCTGCATTTGGCAATGAGGAAAACTGTAACTATAACTGTCTAGTGTTTAACACCATCATAGACTCAAGAAGGATATATTACCTGAACACAATGGTACAAAGGAAATATAGCATGAGCAACTTCCAATATTATAGAAATTGCAGAAACAGCTGGCTGCCTAGACCATCAACGAAGGTTCGTCTGCAAACTTGAGGCATTCATCTTTAGCATACAGGCCAAGAATATGGCAGACTTTTCTATAAAGCAGAAATTTTGAATAAACCTTCCACCTTGTCTTGGCAAAGTTTAGCAGTCACTTTCATTTATGTCCTGCTTGTCCAATTCGAAAAGCATGTTAGCAGTTGATGCAAGGGCAGTTTCTTACCTGGTGGCTAACTTTGCCACAGATGAAAGCAAATTTCATATGGAAGTTCTTCAATGCCTGGTATTTTTTGGAAGTAATTTGGTGTTGACAGGAGTAGATGTGTTTCACTATTATGAAAGATTATGTTATATTAAAACATTTGAAATCCCATATTCAGAGGTTTCTGAAGGTTTTGAAGACCAGATAATCTATCTACTTAAAATATATCTGATGTTAAAAACCTTCCTAACATGATTGTAATTTGGATTGCTATAGATGACTAACTGCTAACCTGTCTTTACTATCCTAATAGCTTTTAAGGACTAAAACTTTATATTACATTTTTAAAGTAGTTTCATGAGTACAATAACTTAAATAAAAATGGAAACATATATAGAGTATAACAAAATAATCTTAAATATGTATCAATATACAAAATCCATATCAATGTAAAACAGCTAAGACTAGTAGTCATTTTAGTTCAAAAGTAGATTCATCAGTCCTCCATTTTATCTCATAATTTCCCTATTTTGTCCCTTTTTTCCTTCAAAAAGAGATATCTGAATCCAATCTTTGTTCAGCGTTTTCCCTGACCATTATCAAGAATAGCTTGTAATAAATCCCCCTAAATTATGTTAAATATCTGTAATCCATTGAATGGCAAAAAAATCACCCACACCCAACTCTTGGGAATATTGGCATTGTGTAGAGAATGTAGCATTCTCTACACAGCTTCCTGTGGTCTTGGGTCAGCAGCATCTTTAGGGCTTTTTGGAAAAAAAATTGGAAATGGTCAAGACCTGGGAGAGTTAACTGTATTATTATTATTAATTTATTTATTTAGTCTGTGTATATTGGAAAGTGAATAACTTATCTAAAGTCTTGACTAGTAAATATGTGAAGTTATAACTTCTCAGCTAGCAGTTTTGGAGTTGTTCTGGTGTTCTGGATGTAGAATATTGAGGAAACTGCAACAGAGGCATTATGAGTTAGTGGATAACCTAGGCTACTTGTCTTCATTGATTTTTGGTCCTTTTTTTTATTTCTGAAAGCACACAAACTTTCTTTCAAAGCTAGCCTATTGTCTTAATAGAAGTATGGGATGTTCAGTGTACACAAGTCAATTATAGATAATTTTTTATTTTATGTTTGAGCAAGTAAAAGGCACATGTCAACAATATATGTTCATTTGACATAAAACTGACATATAACATAAATCTCCTTCCATGCCACATGAAAAGATAGCATGTAATAATAAGTCATGAGAATTCTGTAGCCAACAAGATTTATCAAGTCTCATCCAGTCTTAGAGCTATTCTCATAGTAGAGTGATCAGCATATATGTCATCTCTCCTATAGTCTTTCTTTGTTTCTCTGTTCATGGATTTAGCCAAAACTTTCAGGAGGTCTCTCTGAATCAAATCTGATCTTTATTAATTTTGAAGAGAACCACAGCTTTTCATTTCCTTTGGAATCAAAAGCACATCTTTTCCCCAACACAATGTATTTTTTGATTTCCATTTTGAAGTTAAAACATTGTTAAAATGCATAGGTTGGTTTAATTTAGCAGTTTTCATAATCCAATATCCTCAGCAGCTATTGTTTTTTGTACATTAGCATTGAAAATTTAGTTAGAACAACACCATATGGGATCTAGAAACCCTATGTGTTTCTCATCTTTATGTGGCTTAATTTTTTATTGCTTTATTCTTTAAGGATTTTAATTTATTATTTTTAAACTATTTCATCTATGACTGTCTATATTCATTTTTTATTGTATCTGTTTAAATGTTTTCTGAGTCTATATTGCTTTATTGCACATCTGTAGACTTGTCTTACAGTGAGACACAAGCTTTAAACCACCCTAAGGCCTTACACATGGTGCTGGATTGTTCATGCACACAGGTAGTAACTAGAAGCTGTGTCCTTGTGTACTGCTACCTATCTGAGATACTGAGAGACTAGGAACCAATTTCTGCCTCCGTGTTTGTACTTTTGGAACTTTTTCATAAAGCCTTCTCAGGTACTATGTAGAAATGCATGCCCCCACATAGGATACCATATGTAAAAACTCTTGTCCTGCCAATGAGCTTCCAAATAATGACACAATGACTTAATGTTAATTATGAAAGCTCACCGTATAGCTTAGTCTGGTTTCTAACTAGCTCTTATAATTTAAATTAGCCCATTTATATCAATTTACATTTTATCATGTGGTGTTACCTGTGTTCCATCTTGTACCTCTTGTTTCCTCTCTGATGCAGGAGATTTGTCTGTATTCTGTCAATCATGTTTCAAATAAATGCTGATTGGCCAGGTAGGAAGTATAGGCGGGTCAACAAGACAGGAAGTAGAGGCAGGTTGAGGAGACCGTCTGAGAAGCAGGAAGCTCCCTTGGCATTCCTGCACAGACCACCAAGGAGGCACCA
>JAQHUG010000140.1:1710962-1728045 GCA_028555095.1 Dicrostonyx torquatus | reverse complement strand
GACACAGAGTGGCAGTGCCTTGTTTGTGATTGAGAAGCAAAAGGCAATTATGAGAAGATTTAGATGAAGTTTAGTTTCTGATCTAAGCACTCATCGGAAGATATAAAAAGCTTAATATGTTAAAGTTCTCAGAATGAAAGAGAGAGAGAACATAAAGCAAGAGAAACAAAAAGGTAAGGAGATAAAACAAAATAATAACTTCACCATCATCAAGAAACCCAAAAGTTTAGTAGACACAAGAAAGATGCAAAGTTACAGTAGTGTATAGAAAGAGAACACGATTTTATTATAATGTACACCTTTCTATAAAAGAAACTTGCTAATTATAGTAACATGTTAATATTTAAATCCATTATGAAAGTCATCAACCCAACTGTAATAAGAATCAAATCAATATAAAAATTAGTAGTCATAGTAGCTATCATTTGTTTGAGCTAGTGACTCTAAATATTTCATTTCTCTGGTTTGCAATATCTGAAATCCAATGTAGTGTTTGTTTTTCAAGCCCCCCCCCCTTTTCAATCTGCCGTAGAAGCATTGCTGGAAATGGAATACTTCCTAAATCTTCTCTTCTGGCATGCACCTTTCATGAATTTTCAAGCAGCTAGCAGTATCTGTTTTTGTATATTTTTATATTATACAGTTGGTGTTTTCAAAGAAAGTGGAGTTAGAACTCACTCCAAATTGAGAAAAACAAACTTGACTGGGTTCAGTGCTTAAGAACTTCTAAACAGCCCAAACCAAGAAATAGTGAGAGCAAAATCTATCAAAGTGTTTGGTCAAATGCAGAATTGAGGTGGCAAAACTCTGATTTTGAAACAAATATTTACTGTTATAAACCCTATTGCTATGTAATACTTGAAATGCCCTGGAAAAGCTAATATGACAGCTCAGACAACACTTTTATTTATTTATTTATTTTTGGTATTAGTGATTTGTAGACAGCATTGGCTGAATAGCCCTTAAAGTTTTTCTATTCTGAAATACCAGATTTTTATTTCTGTCAGTGACCTTCAGGCAAACAATTTCAAGAACATACAGGGAGTTGAGCAAGTTCTGTTTATTATTTCACATAGCAAAAGAGAAAACATACCACAGAAGGACTGAGCTCTCTTTTAAAGCATGTTGGAAGAAACACGCTTTGATGTTTGTACCTGTAAAACAAAGACTCAGACAGAAACTACTGAAAAACAGAGAAAGCCTGTGATTAAAGTTGAGGCTGATAATCACTTAGCATGGGTGGCAGGGTTATCATTGTGGACACAGTAACTTACTCCCCCCTTTTTTCCCTTAGACAAAATTGTTACATGGTCTGTTTGGTCTCACTGGAACACTGCACTCAGTGTAATATTTCAGCCAGAAGGGTAAGGGAACGCATGGTGTGTGTGTGTGTGTGTGTGTGTGTGTGTGTATGTGTGTGTGTGTGTTGATGTATGCATCCACATGTACATGTATGTGCAAATAGTGTAAATACATAAGCATATCTCCATTAGTATTAATGTTATGGTAAAAGTAGGTCATGTTGATGTCTCTAACTCTTTCTCCAGTGTAAGAAACTTGCCTCCCACTAATTATATGCCTACTCACATTCTTACATCTTCAGTTTCAGTATATACCAATAGGAATATCAGAATTTCTCACTTATACTTGTACGAGAAATAGCAATGCTATTCTTAAGTTCATGTGATGTCTAGTTTAAAAAAACTTCTTATGTTCAAATCCCTAAGTTCAGTAATTGTACTAAGGGTTTATATTGTTAGAATGCATCTTTGTTAAAAATCTATTGTTAACAATGCATCATACATCATAGAGCATGTGTATGGTCAGAGGGCAGCTTTGCAAAATCAGGTTTCTCTTTCCACTATGTGGGTTCCAGAGATGGATCTCACTTCATCAGGATTGGCAACATGTGCCCTTACGTACTGTGCCATTTCACAGACATCTAAAATAGTTTCTAATACTCTGCAAAGAGCATACATTTAACAATAATCTTATATTTAAATTAAAATATAAATGGAAGTATGAATTTGAATGGACAAGGCCAGAATATGGTTGTTTGAAAATATTAATTGGAGAATTTGCTTAGCTTAAATTATCCCACTAATTTTCTTGATCAGCACTGTGAATTGAAATATCTTAAACATTAAGAGGTAAAACTTATGTGTTAGTGTTACATGGTCTAAAAATACTTTTAGATTTTAAAATAAATTCTTAAAGTAAGGTTTTATGTCCAATTTAAAAAAAAATTCTCAGAATTGTTGCTTTTCATTTTATGATCATAGCAAAAATCACAAATTCATTAATCACAATTAATAAATTAAAATATTACAAATTAATGAAATTTTTTCTTTATTGGATTTCTAGTACTTAGTTGAATTATAATTTTATTATTGTGTTCTCTCTGGTAATGACAAGAATCAAGTGTAATTTGATATTCTATATAATTTAATGTAAACTTTGGAAGTATATATTTCTCATTACATAGTATTTATAATGAGCCTTTAAATTTTTTGAAATTGTATTATAGGCCCAACTTTCTCCCTTCCATTCCATTCCTCCAAACCCTCCTATATGTCCCTCCCCATTCTCCTTAAAGTTCATGACCTCTTTTTTCATTAATTGTTACTGTATGCACATACATATACACTAAATTCCTAAGTATTGCATGTTCAGTCTATATAGTATTGTCTGTGTATATGATTCTAGGGCTAACCATTTGGCACTGGATAATCATTTTGAATGTGCTTTTCTGGGGATGGCCACCTCTCCCATTTTCTTATTTTCTCACTTGAGTTTGGGTGTGGGAAAATAAAAAAAAAAGGGCATTGAACAGAAAAACAATTTATCTTCTTCACCTGAGTTTTCCAACTACTTTTCCTAAGGTTAAAAAGAGAATGGATTGTCCGTAAATATACTGAAGTTTGCATTGAGAAAAGACAAAGCAAAACCTCCCTTCAATAATTTTGAATTCCTGTGATCTCTTTCAGTCCCCGAGGCATTATAAATCACAATGTCAATGAAACCAGAGACTTTTTTAGTCTCTCAATACAAATAATAATGCATTCTGGATGAAGAGGCAAGGAGATATGTGTGTGACTATTTAAGTCATTTGATTTAGAACAGTCAATGAGCTCATAAAACTAACAAAAGACAACTGAAGGTAAACAGCATGAAACAGATATGATAATTTAGCACTGAGTTTTTCTCTAAACGCTTGGAAGATATACACAGTTTATGAGCTAATAATAAACTCTGCCTCTTTAAATGAAATGGCTTTGAAAAGAAAACAAGCACAATTTCACGGTGACTGAATAAAGAAGCAATCTTAAACCTTTGGTTTTCCTTCTGAATGCATAAATATGCATAATTATTGGAGATATTGACTACACCCTTACCATTCTTTGAATGATTTAGAGAATCTGCAATATTTTTTACCTCGTGACAAAGAGAATGTGACTCAGACATGGAGAGGTTGAATCCATGTTCCATTTTTACCACTGTTTATTTATATAGTAAGAGTCTGGAGGATAAGATCAGACTGATGAAGGTACTATAATTCACTATATTAGACTCTTAAACTTTCAATTGAGTGGCTCTTTATAATTACTAAGCAGATTGTAATCTCAGATAAAATACTTATCTTAGAAGCCAGAAGCTGCCATGACAAGACCAAAAAGAATGCGGAACATATTTAAAGGGATAACATTGATAATGTTATCATAATGGTGTAAGATTAAGTTCTGCTCAAAATGTAACAGAAACCCATACTTGCCTACACAAAGTGAGACAACTCTTTTAAGTTTGTGAGCAGGAAATCATGAAGTTAAAACTTTATACCATATAGAAAACCAAGCCCTGAGAGTATTTAGAACACATAGCACTGAATTCTGCCAAAGGGAGGTGTTAGGAACATGTGTAGCTATATATCATGCAAGAATGAATAATCCTTCTTTGTTGTTTCTTTCAAAATTGCCCATAAAAATTTCCAACAGTAAAAATGAAGTTGATTAAGAATGTGGTTGCCAGGGCTTACAGAGATCAGGGATTCTGTAGGTGTCTGCATATGTGTTAGACTCAGCAGCCTGGTGTTCTTGTGGGATTTCTAACAGTGGGAGCAGAGTCCATCATGGAGTCTTTTATCTGTTTGTGGGACCCTTTTTCTCCTGCTGGGCTACCACATCCAACCTTGATGTGATGGTATGTACCTGGTCTTATGGTGTTTGGTTGATGTACCTTGGAGGCCTGCTCTTTTCTTAGGAAGGGAGACAGATGGGAGAGATGGATGATAATAGGGGGATGGATTTGGGGAGGGAAGGGAGGGGAAACTTCAGTTGTGATGTAATATATGAGATAATAAAAATAAGAAAAAAGAATGTGCTTTTCATATTCCTTTATGTGTGATTCATGTAACACACAGTGGCACACACTGTCTTCCCAAGAGTTAGAGTTTGAGGCTGGAATTTACCTGGGCCCCTGGCCAGGTTAGACTACATAGAGAGACCTTGTTGAAAACAAACCAAGAAATGAAAAATAATGAGAAAAATACAATGAAACAGTAAATCCAGAAGATGAAATCAGGGGATTTCAGAGATGGCCCTGCAGTGAAAAGCAAATACGTCTCTTGCAGAAGACCTGAGTTTGATTGACAGTATATGTATCAGGTGACTCACAGGACTCTGTAACTTCAGTCAGAGGATCCAGAATAATTTTCCAGCATCCATAGCACCTGAACTCACATACACATATCCACATACACACACATAACTAATAACGAAATAAATCTTAGGAAAAATATAAAAACATTCCTTTTGATTTCCTTATTGGATTTCTGCAGAATAAAGAGTCCTTAGAACACAATGACTGATTAAATGGTACTCACAGATTATAAATCATAGATGTAGGTGTCTTTGGACTCTTATTCTTCCCTTTATAGGTTAAAAGCACTGATTCTTATTGAAACACTCTGCTGTCAAAAGTTTAGGTGCAGGAGAAAGGATGCTGCATCTAAGTTAGATCTCTAAGATGACTCTTACTTGCTCTGCAAGTCATTTATCCTGTCTCAGCATTATGTTCATAACAAAGTAAACCAACTCCAAATAGGTCTGGTGTCTGTCTCCTTTCATAATCCCTAAGATAAATCACAAAAAATAATTTATTCTTGAAAAACATAAACTGCAAAGTGTATGCAATTCATGAAGAGTATATACTGATTAATAAAACTGAAAAAAATGAAAACTTTGGTTAAAAACCACAAATATTCCAAATACAAACTCTTTTCAAATGCTGTTAACAGAAAGAATGCCAGCAAAAGTAATTTCCCCATATTTCTTGTGTCAACTTTTGACAGGTAATCTTCTACTACCATTGCCCATTGATTCACTAAGACAATGAGGGATCTCCAGATAGAGGTAAACATGTGACTGTAAGATGGGCAGAGCAATGTGGCCTTCAATATGGGCATAGACTCTGGAGGATGGAATTGTGTATGTTTGCTTAGAAAACTACCTATTGCATTCTGCTAAATGAGATAAAAAGAAGTCAAACTAAATTATACCGAAACGCACTGAAATGCAACTAGGTAGTTTACTGATTTAGTTATTAGTAGTAAATTAATATATTCTTTTTTATTTTCAGGTTCTTGGAAGTTAGAAACTCATATTTACAACTGTAGGGATAAATATCCATAACAATATGTCTTTCTGATGAACAACTCTTAGACTCTCACAACTATCAGAGCCTTGGACAAATTGGTGCAAGAGCTTGAGAAATTCTAGGGTATCATAATATACTGAAGTGGGAAAATGAGTCATTTCATTCATGGCATTTTAAACAATATTCTCATCTTGCTACATTTGCATACTATCTTTATAAACCAAAAGAATTAATGTTTGGTGTGTGTATGTATCCATATGGGGCAGGGAGATATATTAGTGTATGCACAAATGAGTCTGGAAGCCAGAGAACAAACTCAGGTGCCACCCAATTGTTCTTTTCCCTCTTGGAACTGGATCTCTCATTGACTTGAAAGTAACAGGTCGAGCAAGCTTGGGGTCTGCTAGCCCCCAGAGATATATGTCTATGTCCACTTCCCCAGTGATCTGACTGCAAGTGTGCTCTGCCAGGCCTGGCATCTTTTTATGTGGGTTCTGGGGATAAACATAACTTAGGGCCAGCTTCTTGAAAGAGATGCAAGAACGGACTCAGCTATCTCCCCAAGTGAATTGCTTTAAAGCATATCATCTGAAATAGTACTTTATTTTTGAGATTTTTTATTCATATTCAAATTATAAGCATATTCTTATCAACATCTCTTATTTTTACTTTTTGTTTACATGTAGAAGTTAGCCCCTTTTCTGTCTTAATGCTGGCATAGATGATTATTCTTTTATTTTATTAACCTTCATGTTTTTTTAAATTTAATTATCGTTGCAGAGATTTTGAGTAATTTTTCAAAGGAGGATAGAAGTTTATCTAGGAATCATAGGGCCCTGGAAAGGCAGAAAGTTGGGAAAGAATGAAAGCCAGAAAGCAACGGGCAGGAGAGTACACTCAAGTGGTCTGCAGTTTACTACCATGTAATACATAATATTTCATTTGTTTTGTCAGTTAGCCTATAATGATAACATTGATTTAAGTTTTAGAGTATACCTGGAAAATATATGTGAATGTTGAGTTCTCATCCTAGGTATATGAGGCATAAAATTTACTTAAAGACAATGTAAGAAAATTACTAGGCATCTCTGTTTGCCAAGAAAGGCATGAATAAATAAATAAATAATAATAATAACAAAACAAGCAAAGCACCAAACCTCAAACAACAATGAAATCCTATAGCATCTTCCATGCTCTACCATCCTGAGCAAGTTTTCGTGTTGTTAGAAATGATCTGTGCTGCAGTGGGCTGATGGGAGGATTAAGTGATCCCACTTGTAAAATTTGAAGCAGTTCCTGAGAAGAAATGCAATTAACAGTAAAAAATAAAGGGGTTGGATGCTATGAAAAACATTAGAAGACATTATACTTACAAGTACTCTCTTACAAATACAAAGAAATGGTGCTTTCATATAAGTTATGAGTTTTCGATTTTGTTTTTCTAGAAGACTACACAGATTTGTTATAGTGATATTTTATTTATGTTTTATAAATAAAGTTAGTAAACTGCTGGACAAGAAAATGCCCTTGCCTCAACTGCTGACAGTATTCTGTTCTAATGGAACAAGCAGTACACAAAAGAGAGTGACTGGCAAACCTTGCTCAGACAAGGTGGGACAGTCCTTCAAAGACCTTGCTTCATAGAAAAGTCTGTCAGACATTCAAGGCATGTAGGCCAAAGATGGTGATGCCAGTGTTGCAGAAGAACTTTGGGTGACTTTCTAGGCAGCCAGTCATTTCTGTCATTTCTCACAATTTTCAGAAATCATTTATTAGCAATTCTTGCTTACTCAGTTAATGGTCCCTTGGATCGCTGAAGTAGTTGAAGACTAGAAAATTATAGTTTTTATTGTTCATGAGACTCAGAAAAGAATTTCACTGAAGAAATGTAAAATATATAAGGTTGTGAGATATCAAAAGAGATTTTTAGATGGTAAAGCAAGTTACAATAGAAAATAAACTTAGGTACAAAACTTTGTACTCACCAAGATAGGATATATATGGAGTATTTTCTCTCACTTTGTAAAATGTAAATAAATTAGACATTGTTAATGTATTTATTGCCTGTATATATAATATATATATAGTTTTTCTTTTATTAGTTATAGTCTTTTTATTTATTTAATTTAGTTTGGACAAAAGGGGAAATATTTCATGTTTAATAAAATATTTTATGTTTAATAAAGAAAGCTTTTCTGAAGACCAGGTGATAAAACTAAACCACTAGCAGCCAGACAGTGATTTCACACAGCTTTAAGCCTATGATTCTGAGAGACGGAGGCAGATAGATCTCTGTGAGTTCAAGTCCACCCTGGGCTACACAAGATCAATGTAGAATCAGATAGAGGTGGTGGTGGTGGTTCATATCCTTAATCATAGCACCAGAGAAGAATACAAACTTAGATGAGACAGAAACTCATTTTCTTTCAGTCTGATGATTTCTTAGAAGTAAGAGCTTTCTAGTGGATGCTGCTTTGATTTTCTGATATTTAGATTGAACCCTAATAACTTTCTCTGGGTTTTTATTATACATACTACAGTATTCTTATAGATATTATTTATTGTATTGTTTGGGTTGAATGTAACTATCAAATAGAATATATTGTTTTTAAAAGAAATGTTCCATCTTTGAATACACTCAAGTTATGAAGAAATACTTTTTATTGAATAGGTAATTGACTTCCAGTAGTACCCCTATGGAGGCAGTGGTATGCATGTTTGGAGAAGCTCTCATTGGAATTCATTGTCATATCACTTTTCTTACATACATCTTGAAGAAAAGAAATACTTGGCTCACAATGATTGTAAGACTTAATCATTTCAAGGGAGACAGAATTGTAATTAATTAATCATTTAATTACTTTTCTGTTGCAGCTGGATTTCATCCATTTCATTTACATACATGCATAACTGGTTTAATAGCTTCTGCTGAATAGGTTGTTGGGACTAATTGACTGGAGAATCAAAGATTCAAACCAACACTCCATTAAAAGTAGAAGTAAATATCTCATCTGATGGAATTTAACTGGTCATTAGCTTGCTTTATGGAAGGCCTAACTAATTCCTATTGATCTCTTTACCTTATTCTGTTTTGAGGTCATTGTATTCATATGGTGTAGATTACTCTCACAAGTGAGATTATTGAGTATGTCAGTAACATGTTTATCTTCTCTTTGTGTCCTATTTATTTTAAAACTTTTGCTTGACTTCAATATTGTTTTTGTGGCCATTAATTTATTCTTTTGCTTTTGATTTTGATCTTATTCCAAAATTTAGCTTTTATAAAGCTTTCTCACACATTTTCCACTGTATTTTTATTCTTTTTAGCAACTGCAGAATCGCACGCAGTTTTGAGAAGGAATACATAAAGATCTCATAAACCTTTGTCCAGTATTTCCCTGCCCACCAATATAACATATTGTAAAACAGAACAATATCACAGCTTGAATATCAATAGCGATTAAATTTATTTGTATTACTTATACTTTATCTGTCTCAAATGTACTTGGGCATGAGGCAACATATGGTGTATTTATTTATGAACAATTTTGTCACATATGAATCCTCTTGTGACCATTTTTTAGGTCAAAATACAGAGCATATATATCACTGCCATCAATGCTCTCACCCACAGGCAGCTTTAGAGCATGTTACTGCTGCTATTCTCTTATTTATTTTCCCCGTGACAAACTTGTAAATAGAGAAGTTGCTTTCAATGTAAGTTGCTGCAACAATTGGACAGTCACATATTGTTGTTTTTGAAAGGAAACCTAAACTTTCCCTCACACAAGCTGCATTTTTAGGTGTCCCTTCTTAGTGTGGATGCATTTATTACTCACCACAGTTTCGGTTATTTGGAATTAATGATAATTCAAAAATATTCATTCTCCTAAAAGGAAACCTAATAAACTTATTGATTCAACAATTTTGGCCTTGGTGGTATCATTACTTTGTTATGTCATTGCTTCCCTTCTTAGGGTAAGCAGATGTTTGCATAACACCTGAGATAAAAAAATCATACTGAAAAAAGAGATTTTAGAAATAGACACAAATTAATAACAACTGAGTTTTAATAAAGGTTGTGCATTGTAGAAATGGAAGGTTTTCAAAAAATGATGCTAAAAGAAAATGAATTAATAATTTAAAATATAATTCTTGAAACTCTCGAGTATTGGAAAAGAGGGAGCCTTTTTTATCACAGCAGAAGACTGGGATTGTTAGATAAGGTGCTAAAACCCGAGGAAGCAAAAATCAAATGAAAGCATAATGAAACAAAATATTGGCTAATGTTTGAAACTTCTTGTATATAGCACAGAGAACAAAGACTGAGGGAAAAAAACACAACAGAAGGGAAATATTTAAAAACTACCTGAATAGGGTTTTATATATATTATATATATGTATATAATATGATATATAGGAAACTGAAAAAACTATCATTAGTAATAAATGAATAAATATAAAATGATATCAAAATATACAGAAGACCTAAACAGTCATTTCTCCAAATAAGACCTAGAAATGGCCAAGTGGAATGCAAAAAAGTGATCAGCAACTACTTATTATAAAAAGCCACATGAAAATCATAGTGAAACATCACTTTATCGCAGTCAGGGTAGCATTTAGTAAAACATCTAAACAGAGTGAGTTCTCAGAAGGATGTAGAGAAAAGGTGAAACAACACTTCAGAAGAAAAGGTAAATGAGCACAATCCCTGTGAAATCGGTTTTCATGCAACTCAAAAATTAAAAAAACAAACTGTTGCTTTTTATTTTTTTTAAAAATTTTCATTGTTTTTTTTTGTGGATTTCACATCATGTATTCCTATGCCATTCATCTCCTGTTCCTTTGCATTAGCTCTCTGCCTTTGCAAGCTCCCCAACAAAATAAAATAAAAACAAATAACAAAAAATAAAAAAATTAAGAGAAAAGGTCCCAGCATGGAAGCTATAGTGTGATACAGTAAGTCACAGCTTACTCTTTAGTACATCCATCCATACTCGTAAGCGTTCATGGCAATGAGTCATTGGTTTGGTTTGAGGCCTCTGACTTCTGCTATACCCTTGATTCTGGGCACTCACTGGCACTGCTCTTGGATATCCTGCTGCTGCCTTGTGTCATGGACATTTTGCTCTTTTGGGTCTGTAGGTTTATCTCCTTCACATGTTTCAGCAGTGCATAGATGAGGTTGCTATTGGGGTGGGCCAACTCAGCCCTGGTTCTGGCACTGGGTAATAGCTGGGTTGGACAGCCTATCAGCTTTCTCTCATCATCACCACCAGGGGTATTTCTCCAGCACTGCCATGTTCAGCTCACATACTGTAGCAGGCAGCAAGAAGTCAGGGCCAGTTCTGATCTCTTGCCTTTCGGGTCTTCTGGCTCCTCTGCACTAACACCATCAGGGCCAGTTCTACTGTTTTGCCCAAATGAGGTGCAAAGCTCACTCTCTTGAGTGCTGTGTCTGCAAGGAACAGGACCAGCTTTCCTCCTCTCCTGTCCCCACTGACATCTCTCCTGCCTCTGGCAGGTGGCAAGGGATGGGGGGAGGGTATATTTTCCACAGTCATGCTACTACAGGGCAGATGAGGGGGCAGGGTTGGCTCTCCTGCTCTCACAGCCTCAGAGCTGTCTCACCTGCACTCCTGCCAATAGGGTCAGATCTAATGGCTGCTCAAGAGAAATGCCTGTGAAGGATATGACCTCACTCTCATAACCCTGGGGCCACCTCTCCCTCCTGCCATGGGTAGCAATGGGAAAATGGGGGCATCTTTCTCTTACTGGCTGAAGGGTGGGGCCAGATTTTCCATATATTCTCTTGGTGGGGGATAGAAGAGGGCAGGATCCCCTGTCAACAGATTAAACTCTATTGTTCTGCCCAGATGAGTTGCAGGGTCTGCTCTCCAGAGTGCTGGAGTTGGCAAGCATCAGGGCTAACTCTGTGCAGTCCTATCCTTACTATTTTAGATGGTAACAAGAGCCATGGACATTAACACAGACTGATGCTGCAGCAGGGCCACAACCATGGAGGCAGCCTAGGTCCGAATGTCATCATGGCCCTAGCTTTAGAATCTCAGGTCACACAGACTGGCATGACCTCAGTGGCAGGGTGGCAATCAAATGTCAACATGTCCCCAGGAAGTAGTCCAGACCCTAGATATCTGATCTGCCTTGGATGGTAACAGGAGCCATGAACAATGACACAGAACCTGGTTGTGGTATGGCCATGGACACTGACATGGTTTTCAGTCAGAGAAGAGCTATATTTAAATTTATTCTTTTATTTTCAAATATATGTACTATTTATATCATTTTCCACTTGACTTCTTTCTTCTAACAAATCTCATGTCCCCCCACTGCCTTTCAAATTAATCCCTTTTTTCTTAAACTATCATTACACTCACACAATACATGTAAATAAATATATAAATACTTCCTTATGATTCCATTTCATGATACTTATATGTTTATGTTCTTAAGGATGACCACCTGGTATTGCAAGGTCAGTTAGAAGACTCATTCTTGGGGGAAAGCTAATTATCCCCCTTTTTGTTGCAGGATATTTGATCATACTGTGTAAAATATGTCACTATTTGGCTCATCTATCAGAGGAATTTTCTGATTGGTTTAATAAAGAGCTGAATAGCCAGTTACTAAGCAGGAGAGGATAAACAGGATTTCTAGACAGAGATAGGAACTCTGGGATAGAATCTGGTGTAGGGGAATCACCAGCAAGATGCAAAGGAAGTATGAGGATAGGTAATGAGCCATATGGTAGAACATAGATTAACATAAACAGGTTAAATTAAGTTATGAGAGCTAGTTGGGAACAAGTCTAATCTAAGGCGAAGCTTTAATACTCAATAATAAGTCTCCCTGACGTTATCTGGGAGCTGGTGTTCCAAAGAAAGTCCAACTACATTTGGTGTCCAACGTTGAGGCATGCATATCCAAACATAGGGCTGAGAAAAGTTCCTTACTGGAGCTGAATGCTGCTTCCTAGCAACCACAGTCTTTCAGGCAGTCCAGGTGCTGACAGAATACAGAGGTTTGATTCCTTTAAAGTCCTGCTGGACAACCAAGCATTTGAATGGTGCCTGTGAATAGCCAGCGTGCTTGGATCAGGTTGCAGGTTGCAGAAAGCCAGATTCAGGCTGAGAAAAACCTCTGAACAAGTACAGTATGCTTGAAAATGTACTTAGGTATTGAAGAAAGAAAAGAAAATGGGTATAGATAGTCACAGAAAAATACTTTAAAAATAATAAAGTCTTTAAAGAGATAGTAAAGTAATATAAAAAGAAGAAGCCATATAAGGATAGGAAATATAACATAGGATGTTTGGACCCCATATAGTGTTTAATTAATTTTATTTTTTTTAAAGTTTAGTGAATAAAAAATGACAGCTGCTAAGAGACATTGGATTGTGGGAAAAAACCTACATTATACTAGTCTCTCTATATATTTTAGGATGTTTTAACTACAGAATGGAAGTCAGGAAATGTGCTTCATTGGGGGAAAGCTTATGCCTTTGTTTCCACAGATGAAAAACTGAATTCCTTCAAAATTGCAAAAGCTCATATTTGATCAGGGAAACCTTCCTGAATATCTTGGCTGCAGACATGAAGGAAGAAACCAAGAAAATCTACAAGGCAGGTTATATATATATATATATATATATATATATATATATATATATATAAACTTCAAAATAGCTAGCTATGATGGTTCAGTCTCACAGACTACTACACCCAGGATTTTAGTTAAGCCTTGAATTTTCTCTGTACCTCATTTCGGAGTTGGATGCCCAAAGAATATTTTACTGCATCCTTCAGTATTCATTAACTGCCTATAGCTCTTCATCTATAGGAGGATTCCCAAGCCTTCTTCTATCCATGTGAACTTGTTAACTGGTACTTCGATTGTTCAAGTATTGTCTCTACAACTATACTGTTGAGAATTTATAGGTATAGCTTCCCTGCCATATCTGTAAATATATGACAAGATCTTGAAAAATGTGCTGGTCCTCTGGCTCTTACAATCTTTGATGTTACCTAAGCCTTAGGTGTGTGAGTTGTGTTGTAAAAATATCATTTTGGGCTAGAGAGCACAGAATCAATTGTTCTCTTTATTTTAACCAGTTGTGGATATCTTTTAGAATATACACACTTGCTATAATAATCTGCTATCATAATGGTTGAAAGCAGCATTTACTATGTATACAAATGTAAGTATTAAAAATGCCATTATACTAGTATAAGAAAATGGGAATTATAGATTTTATGTTATATGCTATGACCTTATCGGCCCTGGATACCAAGCATGAATTGCCTCCCATTGGATAAGCCTTAAGTTCAATTTGCTTTCTATTGTTGTTATAAAACACTATGACCAAAAGCAACATGGGGAAGAAAGGGTTTATTTTATCATATTGCTTATAGTCTGTCCTGAAAGGAAGTAATGAAAGAAATGTTCAGGCAGGAACTGAAATAAAGACTATGGAAGAATTCTGGTTACTAGCTCCTTCCCATAATATGGTCAGTGTGATTTTTTTTTTTTACACAGTCTGGGACTACTGGCTCTGGAATGGCTCTGACCAACATGAGTGGGCCTTCCCAAATCAAACATTAATCAAGAAAATGCCTGATAGACTAATCAATAAGTCATAGAGGAATGTTCTCAAATGAGCATTTCTCTTCCCAGAAGACCCTAGCTTTTGTCTTGTGGACAATAAACAAACAAACAACAAAAAAAATCCATAAAAAGTAATCAGCACAACATCTCTGCTCACCACCAGGATATAAGGACCACTACTATATGTTTGATAATAACATGCTAGACTGGTCATTTTTATGGCTGGTAGGCCTTTCATCTGGGCAGGACTATAGTTTTCTCTCTTGGTAGCTTGCATGGCATCTTCCAGTACTATGAAAGCTATTCCTCAGAAAGGAGGCTTCCAGGTAAGAACGTGTCAGAATTACCCATGTCCAATGTTCAGAGTACATGATGTCATCAGCAATAGAGACCTACCTTCATCTCTGAGAGTTAAAGCAATAGCAATAGCCTATGTTTTAGTTATTGCTTGGATTGTCTGATTAACAGCTTGAATGTAGGTTTCTCATGCTTTGTATGGGGGATTTTGTTAGATTGTCTTTGGCTCTTGGAGGAAATATTATCACCCTAAATGATAGAATGTCATTTAAAAATATATATAGTTTAACATTATTTACGTCTATATGCATATATAAACTAAATATGCATATAATATACATATATACACATTTATATAAAATATATTATCTTCGATAAAATTATATGATTCTTTATTTGTCACTCATCCTTTGTACTGTTTATCTTTATCTTTCCCCCATTCTTCTCTATTGTGCCCCAGTAAAAGTCCCCATACTATTTTTCCCATTTCTCCTAAGTATCACTTATATCCTGATATTCACCTCTCTAGCCTTCCCCCCTTTCCATGGTTCCTTTTTCTTTGCTGGTCTCTGAAATTTCTTGACATTATATATTTCCATTCAAGTTTTAGATCTAGGAACGACAAATGAGCTACCAATCCTGATAATGACTATATATCCTAGACAAATAAAATTAGAATGTTAAAGAAACTATTATACTGACTAGATAAAAATGACGTGTGCATCAATTTCTTAATAGACAAAGAAACATGGTAGGTATCCACAATTGGTTATTATGTATCAATAACAAAAAAATAAAACCTTGGCATGTGTGAGACACTTAGAGAAATGAAATGTGCCTGGCAAAAGAACAAATACTATATGTTGATGTTCATAACACAGAATTAAAATTTGCGCTGAAGGAAGTTGAGATTAGTATTGTATGTGGTTATGAGAGCTGGGGAGAATTGGGTTGAGAGCTATGAGGGCTGATGTATGTATTAGGTTACAGTGTGAATGAAGGGATTCTGATGTTACATCATAGTAAGTCTATTATATATCACCACCAACAAAAAAAATTCTTTTTAATTTTTCACCATAACAAAATCATGCTTAACTTGATCTGGACATTATATAATACTTGTGCTATTGAAGCACTGCAGAATACTTATTAATATTTTTATGGTTTAAATGCACTATTTCATCAGTTAAATTTAATTTTAAAAGTCATATATGAATCAGAAATCAAAAAAGTCATATATGAAAACAGAAATATATGAGTTTGATTAGAATTTAAAAAATAATATTAAAAACATCATTTTTACATCTCAATGTTCAGAAAACTAGAATACTTAAAGAAAAAAATCAGTAGATGCAGAACCAGCTTGGTTTTTTTCCCTCCAGCCTTCTCAACTTTCCATGGTAGCCCATTGATAATCCTCCGTGTCAGCTGTTGATCCCCAGCAATACTTCCAGGAATTGCTAGTGGCCAGATGGACTAGGACCTGAGTATGTAATTTTTACTGTCCTCTATTATAATTTCTCTAGTCTCATTTTAAGTTTTGTCACAGTCTGCTGTCAGGAGTCTCTCTAATTGCCCTACCTCCATTCCCTGGGGATGCTATCTTTTGGTATGGACCAACTTAGTACTTTCCTGAGACCCTCCCAACCTTCCTTGCTATCTCATTTTCATTCTCGTGTGTCAGCCACTGATCGCAGAGACACTTTCTACCAGGAATCCCATCCCCATCCCACGGTGGCAACACTGGGTTGGGAATCAGGAATGCAATTCTCAGTATTCTTCCTGTGCTCTATTTTGCACATTATCCATTTTTTTAATTTGCTTCGTCAGATTAGCATCTTTTTCAGCAATGCCTGCAATCTGACATCCTAAAGAAGCCACACTAAAAGGAGAATTGCTTTCTTTTGCTATAATAACTTATAGGAAGCCATAACAGTCTCCATCAGTGCAAGGAGGTGGATCAAGAACTCAGATTTGATCAAGGATTTCAAATTCTGTTTATTTTACTTTCATTTTGCTTTGCTCTTAATAGGGATAAGAAAAAAGAAGAAATTTGGAGTATATCCAACCTGCCTCTGTTACGAATATTTATAACACAAGCTCTCTGCTGATGCATAAAATCCCAATCAAGTGAAATCACAACTAACAGAATTAAAAATTATCCAGGTTTAATGGGATTCTTGCACTCTCAGATGGCCTCTAGGGGAACCAGGAAGACAGAACATGACCACTGGGGGGAAGAGAAGAGAGCACAAAGGGACTCTTCAGGAAGCAGTTTAAATAGACTGAGGGGAGGGGACAAGACTTGGCAGGTCGCCTTGACACTCCTCTGGGGAGGGGTCAAGGTTTGGCTGGTACAGGGACAGGGCCTCTAAAGATGGAGGCCAGAGACTGTGACTTACATTCCAGACTGTTTGTGTAAGGGGTAACAAGAAGATGAGGTCACATTTTGACTAACATTTAGGCTCTCTTTGGGAAAAAAAAGGACGTTGACTCAAGTCTGGCT
>JAQHUG010000140.1:1667643-1695988 GCA_028555095.1 Dicrostonyx torquatus | reverse complement strand
CATCATGAACAGCTCTTTTAGGAGGTCCTGCTATGGATCATTTAAATGGGGATTGTGAGCAGAGTGCTACAACTTGCTTAATGGCAACATGGACGTGCTATGTGCCTCAAAATGGGGCCGTGAGTGTGGCTCATGCTGTCCATCTGCACATGTCTCTGCCATGTTGGATTGGGTGGAGCCACACTTGCTTAGCACTTTAAAAAAAAGCATTCCTGGTCACACAATAAAGATAAATTCAGATAAAAAAATTTCTAAATGGGGCACGGTGTTGGATAAATGTACATAGGTTTGAGAGACAGAGGGAAAAGAATATAGACAGTTACAAGAAAGTAAATGGTTTAAAAAATAAAAAAACTCTTTAAAGAGACAGAGTATGGAGAGTCATTGATTAAAGGAGTAAAAAAACATAAGCAATGTAAAGATGGAAAATACACAGAGAGTCTGGATTATGTATATTACTGTGTTTTCTTTGAATTTTTGACTGTGAATGAGCTAAGTACAGAGAGATATTTCATTGTACATGCTGCTAAGCTAAACCAACATATATACTTTAAAGGAATCGTGAGTTCAAAATTTGGGTCTAAGGATGTTGCTTTGGAAAAGAGTTTATGCTTTTCTTTCCACAGAGTATGAGAGTCTGGATTCTTTCCAGATTAATGTGGTTTTTTGGGTCAAAACCACCGAAAAGGTCTCCATGGGCACCCAAAAATACTTTGTCCAATGAAAAGGAGGGGACAATTTGCAGAGAACTATACCCAAATACTCAAATATTGTCTATAAATGTTCTTTACCTTTAAAGGGGGACCTGCTATAAAGATTAATACTTTGCATTGGTATGGATCTTGGTTTATTGGTACAAATTTAAGGTCAATTTTTTATATTTTATATATATATATCTGCTTTGGATTAAGGTATTGTGTTTGTGCAGCTCATTTAAAAATGTAATGTATAATTAAGAAATACAGGTTAAGAGTCATTTATAATAGTCAAGCTTGTAGTCAGTTTAGTTAGGTTTTCTAGATGTACATAGATATATTTAAGATAGATAGGTATTTTTCAAACCTTTCAAAGACTAACAGAATATGGCATTATAAGGTTTTAAGAGCTTAAGACTTTTCGTGACAGTGAGACTCATCTGCTCCTGGCAATACCAATCTACTTCAAGAAGAAGATGGGCATCGAAAGGGCTCCTCATGGAGTTTTCTAACCATTTGGGCAAGAAACTGTTCTTGCCTGGACTGCTTGTTGTTATGTTGTATGAACTGGACATGCAGAACCATAAAGAAATGACTGCTGAACTTGCCTATAGTTGAGACTGTCCTTCAGGGTTCCTGTTTCAAGAAAGAGTTTGCAAAACATTCTGCAGGACGTGGAAGAAAGTGACTGATAAACTGCCTATAGAGGCAGAACTGTCTTTCAAATTTCCAGCTTCATGGAAAAAGTCTGTTGGATACTATGGGCCTCTAGGCTGAAGATGGATGCCCCAATGTTACAGAAAAACTTTGGGTGACTGTGCAGGTGGTGAGATGTCTCTGTCCGTTCTAGAGTTTTGGAAATTGTTTACAATTCACTTCCTGATTACTTAGGTAATATATCCTTCTAGAGTCTTTGGTATAGTAGAAAAATAGGTAGTTATAATTATAGTTTTCCTTAGTTATGATAAAAGATAAAATAGATACAAATATTTTAACTATAATTCTTGCTTGATAAATATTTTGTTGTATATAATCTTGTTATATTAAAGTTAAAACCTTCCTTTTAATTTAGACAAAAAAGGAGAAGTGGTGATGTGAGATTCCTCTCTGTATGCTGTAAATATGTTTTATTGCCATTGCTTATTAAAGAAACCATTTTGGGTCAATGGTTTAGCAGAGCAAAGCCACTCAAAAAATCTGAACAGAGATATATAGAGAGAGAGTAGGTGGAGTCAGAGAGATGCTATGTAGCTGCTGGAGGAAGCAGATTCTGGAACTTTGCCTGGTAAACCACAGCCACATGGTGATACACAAATTAATAAAAAATTTAAAATATTAGAGCTAGCTAGAAATATGCTTAAGCTATTGGACAAACAATATTGCAATTAATATAGTTTCTGTGTGTTTATTTCGGTTCTGGGTGGCCAGGAAATGAACAAGCCGCCCGCGCCAACAAACATGGAACACATGAAGTCTATAATTTCCAAGACATCAGTGTGCTGAAGTGGCAGCACCTGGGATGATAACTAGTACCTTGGAGAGACAGTAGGAGTCCTTCTTCCTGACACATTCTCTCTCTGTATCAGTGTGACAGTAACTCCTAATATATAAATTTACATGAAAATCCACTTTATCTATGAATACATGAATAGATCATAAATATTCACTTACTATTTGAATGCAGCAAATTTCAACAGCATGATGATGGTTCTATAGCCAGTGGTGCCTAAAAGATGAAGTGTGGATAATGAAGAAAGAGAAAATTATTTGTTTCAAGCCAAGGTTAGTTAGCTATGGTTATGTAAGTGCTTTTATATGTGATATACACAAAAGTGTTTTTTATCTCCCTACAAAAAAGGTTTAATTAATCATTATGCCAGTGTGATAATTCATGCTCACTAGTTGAATTAGTCAGAAATGACAAGCTTAACCTTAGCTCAAAAATATCTCACAATATCCAAGCACATCAGAGTGTGAACTATGGGAAGTGAATTAACAGTTGATGAGGGAGTTTCTTTTGAATACAAAAGGTAGGTGTGCTGAAAGATAATTCAGCACAGCTCTGAAGAAGGAACGTCAGCCTAATCAAAGAGCAACATCAGAAAGAAAAGGAGTAAATACAAGCATGGTAAAACGAGAAGAAAAATGAAATGTTATTAGACAAAAGTCAACCTTGACTCTGAGGGACTTGTTTCACATCAAAACAGAAAAGTCAAAGTCAAGCAAAAACACCTGAATGAAAAAACAGCATGAAATTTGGATGTTGGATAATCAAAATGAATCATTAAGTTAGTGATATTGTAAAAGCAGTACAAATATGGTAGAAACTGTATCAAGTTCACAAAAGCCAATAAAAGCAACATAACATAAAGAAGAAGAAAATACAGTAGAACTTCTCAAACAGAAATGACTTTGATCACAAATTTAACTGCAAAATGTAAAGAAATTGAACTTAAAAAGGAAATGAGGGAAAATATAGAACTGTGACCAATAGAAAAGAGATGCATGAAATTTAATGATAAATATTATCTCAGCCATACAATTAAAAAAAACAGAAACGGCAAATTCAAACCAAAACAAAAAATGAAGAATGAAAGGGTCATAAAGACTATCATAGAAATACCAGTCAGGCACTGAAAGACTTAAAATACATCCAGGCATGCATAATAAAGATAACATTCAACAAGAAATCATTTAATAATTTGAGAAATTATTCAATGAATTGAAGGTTACCAGTGTCATACAACTTAGAGTAAGTGTCATCAGTTATAAAATGCAGTCTGTGAAATCTAATTTCATAGTTGAAGGCAAAATTTTAAGACCTCTAGGAAGATGATGAAGTAACTTTCAGTCCTCAGTGTGTTAGCAAAGCAACAAAATTCGCTCATAAAACAAGGCAGAGGAATAGAACTTTTGTGGTCATGTGCACAAGAAAGATAACCTCAAATAATGCAATTTGTTTGCATGATAGATAGTTTCTATTACAAATATATCACAATTTCCCTTTTTAAAATTTATTGAGTATCATAAAGGCTGATTAGATTATGGAATATTAGCAAAACATGTTCTGAATTGAGAATGAAAGTGTCGGGATGATGCTATCATTTTCATTAGTGTCAGTTCAAATGGCCTTGCAAAATTAGTTCTTTAAAAATCTATTAAAATAGTGACATCTCTGCTTTTATTTGAATTATATCAAATATTATTTGTATTAGGAATTTTAAAATAATTTCAGGTATTTTTTAAAAAATTTCTTCAATCTAAGGTGTTAAAGGTTTCCCTAATATTTCCTTCAAAGTTTCATACTTTTAGATCTCTTATTGAAGTCTGTATTACTTCATACAATCTGATAGATAACGAATCTAGTTTCATACTTCTTCTTGTGGCTAAACTGTTTTCTCAACATCATTTATGGGGCATATTCTTTTAATAGTTGTGTTCCCTTCACTTTTGTTGAGAATCATTCACAGTATACAGCTACATTTCTAGTCTGTCTGTTTTGTTGTGCTGGTCTACAAATCCCTTTTTGTTCCAGCACTGCTCAGGATTTGTTTCTGTTATCCCATAGAGTTTTATGAAGTGACTACTGTGGTATCATTAACCTGGATCTTTTTTTTTTTAAGGATTGCTTTCAATATTCAGGTTATAGCAGATTCCTAAGAATTTTAGAATCATTTCCTCTATATTTGTGGGGAAATGCTATTGGTATTTTGATAAAGATTGCACAGAGTCTTTAGAAAGCCTTGAGTACAAAATAGAAACAGAGAATATTCAGAATAAAAAGACTTTGCATTTGTTTCTTTACCTTCCTCATTCTCAAGGTTGATCATGGTTAGGCATCTGCTACTTATCCGTTCATATGTCTGAAACACCATGACCAAGGCAAGTTAGTAAAGAAAATATTTAATTTCCGTCTCATGATTCCATAGGGTCAGAGTCTGTGACCATCATAGAGGGAGCAAATCCTTCAGCAGAAAGGCTTGCATGGTGTTGAAGCAGTAGCTGAGAGTGTACATCTGATCTACAATCGTGAGGCAAAGAAAGAGTGTTATTTAGGAATTGTGTGTGCTTTTCCCACCTCAAAGTTTACACCACCACTACCACCACCCTGACCCAGTGATAAAGCTGAGCCAATGAGGTCATACCTCCTTCTTTTGTCAAAGGTTCTACCAACTGGGAACAAAACATTAAAATATATAAACTTATAGAGGTCATTCTCATTCAAACCACCATTCCACTCTGGTATCTCTAAGCTTATAGCCATATCATAATGGAAACACATGCTGTCTGTAATATGAAGGGCCTACTTGTTGGGGTTTCTGTCCTGCCCAGTTCCCATAGCCATTTAGCCCCAAAGAAAATCACACAAAGAGTCTGCAATAATTATAAACTGATTGGCTCATTCACTCAGGCTTCTTATTAGCTCTTATAACTTATATAGCCCATTATTCTTATCTATGTCAGCCATGTCTCAGTACGTTTTTCAGCAGGGCAAGTCACATCTTGTTCTTAGGTGGTCTGAGCAGGACTGGAGACAGAGCTTCCTTCTTCCCAGAATTCTCCTGTTCTTCTTGCCCCCACCTTTACTTTCTGTCTGATTTTCCCACCTTTACTTCCTGCCTAGTCAATCAGCATTTATTTAAAACATGATTGACAGAATACAGATAATTCTCCCACACCACCGTCAAACTTCAAAGTCCTCAAAGTCTTTCAGTACCAAGACTGTTTATTCTGAGATTCAAGGCAATCTCTTAATTATAACCATAGCAAAATAAAATAGATAAAAAAACAAAACACAAATTAAATACTTCCGAAATGAAGTGATACAAACTATACATTACCATTTCAGTGGGGAGGAAAGGAGGCATAGTAAGGGAATATTGGTCCTAAGAAAGACCAGACACTGTAAGGACAAACTCCAAGTCCCATAGCCATTCGTCTCACATCAAAGAGTTATCTCCAACTTCCTCCAGCTTTGGTTACTCTAACACACTTCTGTATCTTGGTCTGGCTACACTCTATTTACAACTCTTCTCAGCAGTCATTCTACACTTCTGGCATCCTTAGGTATCAATAAAAATCCAAGTTTTCTGGGCCTCCATGCAAGGATACCCGTGACATATGCCTAGCTTATTAGCTTTTCTTGACTATTGAGAGAAATTACAAAACCCCATTATGCTGGTATCCTTCATAAGTCTGCTGCCTGTATGAGATGGAGCCTGGTCTCCTCCTTGAATTACATTTTTGTAAGTTTTGATTTGTTTTTACTCTTTAGGAACCCATAATTCCTTTGTTCTGTTTTTCTCAGGGGTTGCAGGATTAGTCTTAAGAGTCCTGAGAGTCCCGCTTCCTTTATTCCCTTTCTACTTATCTCATTGAGCAGAAGCCATAGCTCCTTCATTAAATTCCCCAGAGCTTTTCTGTCCTCAAGCTGTATATTCTGTATTTCCTTGCACTCTGCTTGCTCTTTTTCATTGTTGATCTGCAAATCAGTGATCTCTTATAACCACACAGCAGAATCAATGTTAGGCTCTCTTGAAATCTCTGCTACCAATGAACTTAGCCCCAAGCTCTTCAATTTAGTCTCAGGGTGATTCTTAGTACAATGACAGAAAGCAACCTCATTCTCTGGCAAAATATCACAAGAGTTGTCTCTTGTCAAGTTGTTAATGTTATTTCCCTCTGATGTCTCTTAAGCTGGGTCTTCACATTCCACATGGGTCTCGCACTGCTGTCTTCCAAGCCCTTCTTAGAGTGTTCAACAGCTTTATTTATGGAAAGCCCTGCCACAGCAAAAGCTCACTCCCTGACGTGGCAAAACACTATGGAGTTTACAACTCCAAACAGAAAACATTTAATTTGGGGATCATGGGTTCCACAGGGTTAGAATCCATGACCATCATAGTGGATAACATGGCAGTAGGCAGGGATGACTCTAAAGCAGTAGCTGAGAGCTTATACCTGGTCCACAAGCACAAGGCAAAGAGACACAGAAAGAAAGAGAATTGAGAGCATATCAACAGGAAATGGTGTGGGCTTCTGAAATCTCAACTCTTGCCCCTAGTTACACACTTTAGTTTTATCAATTGGGACAAAGCATTGAAATATATGAGCCTATGAGGGCCATTCTCATTCAAACCTCCATAGCCATTCAGCATTCTCTCTTACATTCATTTTCTGCATGCATATCTGTTTTAACAGGAAAACACAGACAAGTCAACACTGCTTTTACTGTCCTAGGAGTACAGAGCTTTGCATTTTAAAGTAGCTTAGTGGTAAATCTTTGCAATTATCTCATGGTTTTTAATCCAGATTTGTATTTGAAAGGGTATTTTGTTCCCTCTTCATGTACCATTCTTAATTAAATTAAAAATTCTTAAGTGTTTAATATCTATGCATATCTGTCACATACTTTAGAATTTAGACTAGCAAAAACCTAATGCTTTGTACTTAGCTCTCCTGACAATGGGACACATGATCATTGATACTTTTCATTTAATCACTCTTGTGAAAGTCAATAGTTAAAGTGATTTTGTGAAATAATTTTGTGATGTAAATCTAAACATCAAAGAAAAATTCCAAAGTTTATGGTAGAATGGTGCCTTGAGAAGAGGAGGAGATGGGAGGCATGTAGTAATAGGGACATACGAATTCTCTGAATTATAGTGGTAATATTTCAATATTTTTCCTTCACTGTCCTGAGGAGGTCAGGAACACAGACACACCGAAAAGTTTTCATGGAGAGAATGAGAGTGTGTCAAAAGACTGCACGTTCACTTTCAACGCCTCATCTCACTGTGTAAGCTTACTCCTTACAGACGCAGACAACCTGTTTGGAAATTGGTTTTTGTGATTCATATAGTGATGCATTATTCCCTCTGGTAGGTAAAACTAATTCAGACAAATATTTGAAAGGGATTGATGGCATCTTGGTGAACTACATTGGCTCTAATTTAACTTGCCTCTTGGTGTGTATTAGGTTATGAACCTGCCTGCTTAAGATAAAAGGTTAAATTCAACAGCGCGAGAAAAATTTAGTTGAGTCCTGGCAGCAACAGTATCTCTGAAAGACAGGTAACTGTGCTTTGCTGTAGCCTAATAGCTCCAGCTTATTGTCCTATCTCCTTCCTGACTCTTGGTGCTTCATTTTCGTGTAGGGTATAAATAATCATGCTTTCTAAAATCTTTTCTCCCCAATTTATAAAAGTCAGATGTTTTCCATTGTTCTGGCGATTTCTCTAAAGACTCTTTCTTCCTTGTGTTTCTGTTCATCGTTCATCTTCGCTGTCATCTTTTTTGCCTACTTCAAGCTATTCCACCCCATGAAGCATCTCTTTGCAAAGATGATGTACTATCTCTTCTTTCTCAAAATGTTCTCCATCTCAAGGCTCAACCATGACCCCTGCCATGATCACCAGGTTCTCTCTCCTCAGAAGGCTCAGTTCTCAAGGCTAATCATATGTCAGATTTCCTGAATGGATCCTTGCCATTCTCCGTTTTCTAAAAGTAGCCATATGTCTGCTGCTTAAAACCACTTACCTGAAAGGCAGCAATTACTGACCTATAGGATCTCATTCATTATTTAAATAATGTGGTTGCCAATAGGCTTAGATGGTTATGAACCTTTTTATTTTGCATTAGAGAAAATAATTCCAAGTTTTATATAAGCTCTATTTGATTGTTCCTTCATTTACTCTTGTACTTCTTCAGGAAACAATGGCGTTTTCTTGACGTGCTTGACGAGCTGGACTTTAAGGAGTGTGACTGTCCTACTTTGAAGACCCTCTCCTTTACTTTCAGAGAATTAAAACGCTCTCATGTGGACCACTTATGGCTTCTCTCTTGGGATGACATTAAAGATGAGAAAGACCTGAAATTTTAACCTAATATTTGTTTGCATGGGGGGTTGTACATGTTCATGTGTGTGTACATGCAGGTACAAGAATCTCTGCCTGTGCATATACCTGTTGTCACTAGACATAAATGTTGGGATGTTTCCCTGAATTTATCATTTTTCTAGGCCAGAAAACTCCATGGATTGTCCAATCTCTATTGTCTTGGCTGAGGTTTCAGATACTCATGGCTACACCTTGCTTTCACATAGGCTTATGGGTATCTGGATGTAGATCTTCATGCTGGCACAGCAAGCACTTCACCCATCTAGTGAGTGACCTTCACAAACCTTGATGGTGTTTAACATGGACAGAGGCATATTCAAGGGAAAGAAGGAACTTTGTTTAAACATCTAAATAGGAGATAGAACAGAGTGACAGTTATGGAAAAGTACATAAATGGAAAAAAAGGGTTTTTAAAGGGATAGATGAACTGCATTTTTTGCATAAATTTCTCAGTTTTTGGCTATGCTCCTTCTTATGCTCAGTATAAGAATGATTCAAGGGCTGGAGAGGATGGCTCAGAGGTTAAGAGCACTGTGTGCTCTTCCAAAGGTCCTGAGTTCAATTCCCAGCAACCACATGGTGGCTCACAGCCATCTGTAATGAGGTCTGGTGCCCTCTTCCGGCCTGCAGGCATATACATAGACAGGATATTGTATACATAATAAATGAATAAATATTAAAAAAGAATGATTCAAAGCAGAGTTTTTAATGCTCTTGTTTGCTGAACCCTCTAAGATCTCTGTGTACATCTTACTGAAAATAAAATAATCAGACAGGTAATGTTTATTTTCTAGTTTCATCTGAATCTGTTTGTTTTCCTCTGTATAATCAGAGGGTTTAAGACACAGTTTTCCTTTCACACAAGCAATTTTAACCTCAGAAGCACTCTTGAAACACTTCTTCTGAAGTACAGAGATCTGTAAGCAATGCCAAATCAGCCTTCGAGGACCTGTAACATTAATATGGAAGTCTGACTATGTTTTCTTAGAAACTTATTTTTTTGCACTGTGAGTTGGAACACACTGACAAGACACAGTTGGGTTATTATATTGTTATAAATGCAAAGAGTACTTTGGCTATGTTTTTGCACACAAACCATTAATTATAAATTAGTTTATTTAGTAAATCTCTATTAACAGGAGTCTTTAAAAACACTCATATTAGAATTCAGTGAGTTCTTTATTATAATATACTCCAGGGAATAATATAAAATTGGACATAGGCCAAACCATTCAGCAGCAAATGAATCTAAAATCTACATTTTGAGTGGTTACAACATTGTTATTTCCCATAAATGGACATTTCTAAATGGACTAGAGAATAAATGCACTTATTTTCAGATCAATAGCTAGTTAATTATCAAAGCAGTCTTTTGCTTTCATTGTTTTCCTACCCATAAATAAATGATTACAATTAAGATAAAGGAGTATTAGTAATTCCTGTCTTCTCAGAAGGCCTCTGATAGCATGAACACTTGGAACTCTGATTTACATTGAGCCCAACTTACGTATTTTTCCTGTCTGAGTTTCATAAAAGTGGGCTTAGATGATTTAACATTTGTTAATGTAAACATTTGGTGAATTGACATCTGCTTTGAGCAGAGCAACATTGCTTGGGTTATGGTTTTTAAATATTGAATTTTGTCTAGTTCAATGTATTTATATTTTGCCCACAAGATGTCCTCTTGACTTTTATATGACTTATATAATGGTGGCTCAATTTCCATGTATTGATTTTCCAAGATTGATTATTTTTTACTTTTTAAACTTTTTAGATTATATTTTAATATCAACATTTCTCCCCTTCTTCCATCTGAACCTTCCTGTAAAGCTCTCTCAACTTTCCTTTAAATTCAGAGTCTCTTTATTTATCAACTGTTATTTCATCATCTATGTATTTATATGTACATATATTTATTCCTAATTTATTCCTAAATATAGCTCCATATAATGCTACATGTATGTATGTTTTCAGGGATGATCATTTGGTACTGGATAACCAATTGATGAGCTCTTCCCTTGGCACGACCAACCATCCTGATTGCAGCTTTATTCAGTTGCCTGTAGTTTTGTTTCTATTTGGTTGAGACTTGTTAGTTTTCCTCAACCACTTTGAAATATTCCTTGGTGTTTTTCTATTTAGTTCAGGTTTGGGTAGTCATGCTGTTGAGACATTGCAGGTATAGCTTCTGATGTTACTAGGAGACAAATTATCACAGCACAGCCCCTCATCCTCTGACTCTTACAATCGTCTACCCCTCTTCTATAAGGTTTCCTGTACCTTAGGAATGAGGGTATTTTGTAGATAGACACTAAGCTCCTCGACTCTCCATTTTGACTGACTATGGTTTCTTTGTAGAGGGTTTCTTCAGTTACCAAGAGAATTTTCTTTGAAGAGGGATAAAGACTACACTTGCCTGTAGGTATAAGGACAAATGTCTGTCGGGATTTGTTATTAGGGATTATGATGCTTTAATATATTATTGATTATAGATTCTCCTCCAATAACTATAATTTCAGTAGCTGATTTCATATTCAGGTTTCAAAGGGGAGCTCCTTAGGGAGGAGAAGACAGGAAAATACAGGAGAGAGTGATAGAAGGGTAAAGGAAAATGGCAGGATGCAATTTTAACCCAATAGGGAAATTTGGAAAGGGGAGGCTCTTTAAGGAAGGGAGACTGAGCTAAATAGAGCAGAAGATGGGAGGTAGATAAAGTAACAATACAGAAGGTCAAAAATAAACCCCACAAGGAACCACAGTATTAACTATTTACTTAGAAGAAAAAGACTATAATGCACACAATTTGGAGTATTAAAATACAATGAACTTTTCTCATCTGAACTGATGGTGCTCCTTGCAAAAACCAAAGATCTCCTAAAAAACAAAACAAAACAAAACATATGCCAGATATAACAAAGCTTTCCTCAAGTTCTTGGTCAGGAATTTCTAAGAAACTATCAAAACATACAGCTTAATGCCTGTAGTGAACCCCAGAGGTGGAAGTTAAGCCTATATTTGTAGTAAGTGGTGCTAGGGGACACATCCGGCAGCCCAGATCCCAGAGCAGGCAGGCTGTGTTCCCAGCGCCTGGCTAACTTAACCTCCGAAATTACCACACAGAAATTGTATTACTTAAATTACTGCCTGGTCCATTAGTTCTAACCACTTATTTGTTAACTCTTACATATTGATCTAACCCATTTCTGTTAATATGTATTGCTACTTTACTATGGCTTGCTGGCATGATTCTAATCAGCGTCCGTCTTGCGTAGGAGCAGCATGACGTCTGCCACACTTCCCTTCTTCCCAGCATTCCGTCCTGTCTACTTCGCCCACCTAAGGGCTGCCCTATCAAAAGGCCAAGGCAGTCTCTTTATCTAACCAATGAGAGCAACAGAAATACAGAAGCATCTCCTACACCATATATTGCTGAAGATACCATGCACTTCATAAAGACGGCTAAGAGATCCCTGAGCTGGCACTGACCTGAATGCCCCTCCTTAAGGACTTGCTTTCGTAGAACCAGAAGACACCATGCAAACTTATGATTGAAGGAAGCAATTAACAATTCTACTGCAGTGGCTTGAATGAGAATGTCTCCCACATGCTGATATATTTAAATGCTTAGATACTAGGGAGTGGAACTGTGTGGCAGGATTAGACGGGTTAGATGTATGGCCTTATTGAAGGAAGTGTGTTGTTTTGGATGGGCCTGAGGTTTCAAAACCTTATATCAGACTCAGTCTCTTTCTCCTCCTGCTGCATTTGGATCAGGATGTAGAATGTAGAACTCTGTGTTTCTTCTCCAGCACAACATTTGCCTGCCACCATGCTCAGTGACATAATGTTAATGGACTAACATATGAAACTGTAGGCAAGCCCTCAATAAATGCTTTCTTTCACCAAAGTTGTCTTGGTCATGGTATCTCTTCATAGCATTAGAACAATGACTAAGACATCTGTTGAGCTGAGATGTCTATAAAGCACATCAAAAACCAGAATGTCACATAAAGCTTACAATGCACCACATACCATGTTGGTGAGCAACAGCTTTCTACAGGACTTATGACCTTCTCAGCAAGAGGGATACCATGTCAGATTGATTCATAAAGTGGAAGTTAATTTTGATGCACAAATACACATCATATTTTGTATTATTTTCATTTCATTAAGGTGTGATTTATGACCCAGACAAGTCTATAATGGTGCCTTAGCACACTTGAAGAAATACAGTATTCTGCATTCGGTTTGATAACAGTCTCAGTTAGGTCTGTCTGGATATTAGTTCATAAAAGAACATATTAATTTCAGTTCCAGAAAGAACTTGAAAACATATCCGTACAGGAAAACAAAGGGAAAAAAACTGAGGCACATTGGAAGTTAATTACTTTTGTTAAGCCCTCAAAGGAAAAAAAAATATGTAGAACAAATTTAGACAGAAGATGAGCTTTAAGATTTTAACAATAAGGCAGGGACAAAAAAAAATCATACACCGGAAAGAGAATACTCACAGGATGTGACTTTATCTGAAGGACACGTGCATCTTATGCTATTCCCACAAACAAAACTTTACTATTTGGAACAAAGGACACAGGTTAGTTGGAATCCAATACTCATCAGTCATTAAATCAAAGATTTTCTTAGCTGTCCATCCAGACTTTAGAAAAACTAACAAAAAAATGAAATACAGCAGAACAAAAGAAACACATTCTTTAAGAAGAGCAGGTCTGTGGGCTGTTCACTGCTGCACACTCATGGTTGGCTCTGTGAGCCACAGAGGAGACACTCAAAGCTGGCCTGGTCTCCTGTGCCTCCTCCTTGTCAGTTACCAAATATCATTAAGTAGTGTGTGGGGCAGCAGGCTTCCCTCTTGTCACTCATGTGAATGCTGCTGCTTTTATATTCTATCTATCACCTACCCAACACCCAAGCTTATATTTTACATTTTCTATTGGTAAACTGGTTGCATGCCTTTCTGGCTTTGTGTGTTTCTGTTTTACTCACAGACAGCACTAAAAATAAGCAATTAAAACAATGTAGGAATTTGATCTGGAAATTTGGGTTCTAGTTCAACTTAAGTTGCACTTTTGTCCTGTAGTTAGTGAGCTGTCTGTGCCATGTCTACTGTTGACAAATGTCCATAGCACTGCTAAGAGTATGACACATCTTTTCTGGTATCACACATTCCACTCATCCATTAGAATTTTCTCACAAAAAGCAGGAAACATGGAACCTCACACCAATGACTCACTGATGTCTTTTACATAGAATTTTATGAAATCTGCCCTTTGCAATCACTTCTACACTGGAATACAAAGTGATATCTAACCACTTCTCTTGATACTCATTTTCAATGACTGAAAAGACAGAAAAAGAGAGTTTTAGGCTATCTATCAAGCAAGAGAGAATTCCTTGCTTTTAGTATTTTTAAATCTTACTCATTAGCATACTATTCATTACTTGGACAAATGAACCTAAAACCACCCAATAAGGGATACTGACTGTCAAGGTCATTGTATTCAGTAATGTTTTATATTACTGACCTATTATGTGTCAAAATGATTAATGAGTCCCCAAATGTGTCTCCTTTGAGTAGTTTTCAGCACCAAAAGCAAAATAAAGTCATGGAAGCTAGTCCCTGAACTGTGACACAGGGCATTCCGGCCATCTGGGATCTTAGCTCAATGGTCTCCAAGGTCATTTATCTCATTCCTTCCTTCACAGAGTGATGCTCATTCTAAATAGAACCCTTTTCTTTCCACTCTTGTGAACAAAGACGACTTTAAAAACATTCAACCAATACAAAATATCCACAGTCCAAACATTTTAGAAGCCTTTTCCAATGATCTTTCTCTGAATGTATTTTGTGCTTACAGTCTAAAAATACATATATTTTATCAAACATGATGTTTATATGAACATTGGAACCAAAGCTTTGCTCCCTGACAAACATAGAACTGACCACACTGTATGAAACACATAATAACAGCAGAGGACTTGTTATTGAGAATTGTAACACTGATGAAGTTTCATTAGTATAACATTGGCCATTTGATTATTAATATATAAAGAGAACAAAGTGAGAAATAATCTTCTTAAACTTCTCCTTAATTTTAAAAATAACCCTTATAGCTTGATCTAATAGAAAAATCCTGCCATGAGCACAAGCATCCCAACTATTCTTCACATAAAATCACTTTTCTCTATAAGGAAATTTAACATCCAATGATAAAACACACATCCTACCAAATTTGGTCTCCAGCGGAGTCCTTCACTTGCTGATAAAGCACACACCATACCCTCATTGGTCTCCAGTAGTCTTTCTTTCAAAGTTTACAAGGCATTAACTGTTATCATTTTTTGTAGTAATTCAACTGGATTACTGGATAAATACTATTCTTTTAAAATATTCATGTGTGTGCTTATTTTTATATATGTGTCTACATTTATAAAGGTGTTTGTTACAAGAGGTAAACACAGGCCATGTTCTTCTATTCAACTTACTTTTTTGAGACGGGTTTTGCATGGGCCAGGACTTTACTGTTGCAAAACTGGCCTGAAATTTGTGGATCTACTGTTCTCCAAACACTTAGTGTCACTATTTGCAGTTTCTGTATGGGTGCTCATGCTAAGTATTTTATTCACTGAGTCATCTTCATAACCGTCTTTTTTCAAATATGTTGATATTTAATAATCTAAGAATTACAAATTTCACTCACAAACATACAAAAACAATCTTGAGCAAATTTGTAATCTGAATAGAAAACTGTGACCTCCTTTTTTAGAACTTTAGCCTTCTTCTATGACCATCAGAAACCAGATCACACAAAACCTCTAATGGAGAATCCATAAAATGTAGGTCTAGTATATCTTGAGACCGTCAAGATAATTAAACATTGGAAAACAGTCTGATGGTTTGTGACAACCAAGAGGAACCTGGAAAGACACACCTGTTGAATGCACTGAGACACAGAGTTTGGTGTCTGGGATGGAAACAAAAGGCACTGTGTGACAAATGAGGTAGCTAAATGAAGCAATGGCTTCAGTTGCTAATGATACATCCATTCTAACACTTCAGCTGCAAAGAGTATTGTACCAGGCCAGTGTACGAAGGAATAGTCTATGAATTTCTGCATAGGGCCTCTCTGCTAGATTCACAACTCTTCAGAAACCACTTTAAACTAAGACTTAATTTCTTTAAATAGGCACTTATGTGAACATGAAATAAAGAATAAGACACATGATATTGGCATTCTTTTACTAGAAACTTTTTCAGACCTCTGCAGTATCCAAAGTAGAAGGGTCAGAATGCCCCAGGGGTCTCAAACATGCACCTACTAGACTATATACATATGAATGTATGTGTGTGTATGTATGCATGTATGTATGTATATATGCATGTATGCAAGTGTGTTGTTTTTATCTAAGATCTTCTATTACCAATACTCAGGGTTCAGATATTGCCGTGAAAACCTGATAATATCACAGAAGTAGATGAGGAGTGACCAGTTGATCTTTCCTGTTTTACCAGAGACCCAGCAAGGACCTCTCTCTCCATACATCCCAGATCAAAGAGACCACAAAATCTTTGTCTCTCCCTATTTCTTCCTGTGCATCTTTATCCATATTCCTGACTTTCCTATGGCTATTTTTAGTCAGTTAGTTGCTCACTTCATTCCCTGAATGAAGCCAAGGCTGCTCATCCTTAACCTCAGGTCAGGACCATGATGTCCAATTCCTCTCTGCACATGAGGTATATTTGTGCAACAATATAGGCTTAATCTGAGTTTATTTCTTTATTAACTTTATTAACACAGTCTCGGGGTGTCACACTGTGATCACATATCCTGTAACATGTGTTAATCTACATAATAATATTTTTCATTGATATTACTTTAGCTTTTCCTCACATATAATTTCTTTAAAATCACTATTACTTTCTTGTCTTTGAACTGATTTTTGCATCCTGAATTTACTCTTATTACTGTTTTGTTTTATTTTGAGACAGTCTCACTATGGAGCCAAGGCTGCCCATCCTTAACCTCAGGACCATGATGTCCAATTCCTCTCTGCACATGAGGTATATCTGTGCCACAATATAGGCTTAATCTGAGTTTCTTTCTTTTTCTTTCTTTCTTTTTGTTGACTGAATTAAATTTTGTTACTGCTTACTAGAAAATTTTGTTTTATTTTTCTTCAGAAATGGATTTGTATTGTCTTATTTAAAGAGCTCCATTTGTTATCTATATTACTTTCCCTGGGCTCTGGTAACAAAAGCAACCACTAACCAACTGTATGACTTAAACCTCCAAAAAAACCACATCTCACTGTTCTGAAAACTGGGAAAACATGAAGTGGATGTTCCAACAAGGAGGCTGCATTCTGGCAAGTCTTCTCTCAGCCTGTGGCTGACCACTGCCTTCCTGTGTGCTCCCCTGATCTCTCCTTTGTGCATGATTTCGTAAGTGGGAAGTGAGAAAGCCAGAACATGTTCACACATCTTTTCTCATAGTGACACAGTTTTCAGCAGGGACCCACCTGCACAATCTGTTCACTTGTAAGTTACCTCCTTATAGGCTTTACTACTATGGCAACAGAGGGGTTGAGGAGCATTTACAAATGAGACTGAGGCATCAATGTGAGCATCTTGATCATTACATTATCTCATATAATTATTTCTTAAATGCAGTAGTTTAAATGAAGAACATTACCTGATTTGAGATTTTACCATTCCCTTTGAACGTATGATGTCCTTGAATATTTGCTTTTCTGTTTTGAAACTCATGAACAACTTTATTAGATTTTAAGAGCAACCGCCCTAGACAAACTGTAAATCTTCACAGTTGCCAGCAGAAGGAAGATGGAGAAGACAAAGAGAGAAAGCCATGCTGTTTGCAGTGGAAACTGACAAGCGGCCACATGGCAAAAGGGAAAGGGGGGATTCAGGGAAGGGATAAATAAGCCCAGCATTCAAGAGAAAGCATGCCCAGCCTTTAAAATGTACTTTCAGAGGCTGGAAGCAGTATGAAGTTATTTGTTGTCATTTTATGTTCTCTGTCTGTATCTTTCTTTGTTTTTCTTTCAGTGAGCTGTAGGTAATGAGTTGGCAGATTAACTGTCGCTCCAAGGTCATGCATTTTGTCTAGGACACAGTAAGGGGGATGGAATGTAGACATCACCTTCTCTACATGATGGAAGGTTTCTGCAGACTAAACCTTTCAGCACCATAAATAGCATGCTGGCACCTACAATTCTTTCTGATGGAATAAACTAGCATTTCAGCTTGAGTCACCTTGAAATCTACTGATTTCCTGACTCTGTTTTCCAGAGTTAGTGTGCATTGGACTACTGATCTCTCATTATTTACCAATGGACTTTTCTTTTGATGTCTTTATGATAACAGAATTCAAGTATGAGACTTGCCTGCCATATATATCAGTGGACACAATTCCTTGTCTATTGTTGTAACAGAATCCTGGAGATTATTATAAAGAAAAAAGATATGTACTTTACAATCTGGCATCCATCTCTTGGAGAGCTCTTTGTATTGTACTATCTCATTATAATAAGGATAAAAATAAAGAAATCAGACTGTGAGCCACCAACTGTTTATTAACTGTGTCATTAATCAATTGATGAGTAACCTGGCACTAAGATTTTAACACATGGCTTCTGGAGTACCTAGTTAAATCAGTGCAGCTCTCTGAAGAAATGTGTGTGTGTGTGTGTGTGTGTGTGTGTGTGTGTAAAGAGAGAGAGAGAGAGAGACAAAGAGACAGAGAGAGAGAGAGAGAGAGAGAGAGAGAGAATCCAGAAACAGAGCATTCCATCTAGTCCACTTTGCTTGCATTTAGTATCAATGGATTATGGTTTTGTATCAGTGAGTTAATTTGAATTTATAAATCTATGTTTGAGCTAATATTGAAAAAAAATTTAAACAAATATTTATGTTTATTCTAGACATTCTATACTGCTAAATATTATTCTGTTCTGTTTCAAAATAAATACTTGTTACTCATATACAATGTCAATTGTGACACAATAATAAAAACATAAAAATGTATTATTTCCAACATTTATTGGATGATGAAAATATTGGAACAAATGTGTGATACTTATAAGTGCAGTGAAACCTATTAATCTGTATAATTAGTATGATTGCATAATTATGAAAAAATGAAATTTTATATTGTACCTAATTATGAAAAAATGAAATTTTATAAAGTAACATTTTATAAGTGGGATAAATATATAAAACTATCTTTAGGTCTTTAAAAATAAACACAAAGTTTTATTTTAGTGGATAAGGTTAAATATGATATTCACCTTAATGGCCATTAATTTAACTTTTTAAATAAATAAAACTATTACTGAAACTAGAAAAAAATATACCTAGTAAGTAGTTATAAACCTGCTCACTCAAGCAAGTATAAGAATGAACTGACTGAAGGAATGCTTCATTTTACATATGAAATATCTTTGGTTTAAATATGGCCCAGAGTATATTTATAATTACCATAAATTTTATATTTATATAAAATATAATTTTTATATAACCTTTGTAATTAATGACCTTATTAATACACTATTTTCCACATGTTTATTTTAAAAATGGAACTAAAAATAAAACGAAATAACTTTCATTTTAATATATATATTTTTCTAAGAGTATCAAATATAGGCAACTTTTTACTCAACTAGCTGTGAACTGTATCACAAAGACTATGCTATTTTAATCTAAGATAAGGCTGGAGTGATAGACCACATGCCAAGCATACATGGGGCTCTAAATTGAATCACCAGTTAAAAAATCAGGGGAGATGTAGTACGAAGTGTTCCCTTCTATATCATCTTTGCGAACATTGTGCTTCTATTCTGTGTATTCTAAGTTTCTTAGTGTTTTATTGACATTTTAATTATTTCCCCAGAAAGTCTTAAAATTAATTTATCACCGTATTTATTTTAGTTAGTTGTTCATAATCTGTTTCTTCTTATCTTCAATGAGTTTAGGAAAAAAGTATTTGCCAGTGATTTAAATGACAGCAAGTGAACAGCCCAAACTCACTAGTTTAAGAAACATATTTGCTGGAGAGCTGGGCATACAGGTAACAGTACTTTGTACACCCAGATGCTTACACAAAACCATATATGGTGGTTCTCCTATCCACACTGTGTGTTATGAAGTTATTACACAGAAAAAAAGACCTCAGAGGTGGCACAGCCATATCCACTAGAAACATGTCATTTAGCCAGCACAGCTTTCTGACAGAGTTCCAGCATAGAAGAGCTGGATGCTCTGATGGCTTTTGTCCTGTCTCTTTCAGTTTTGCTCTCTCCGGGGTTGCATGTTTAGGGGCCCTTTTGCATTATAATTCATTTAATGTCTTTCCTTGAGAAAATTATGACTGAATCTCTTTAGGAAATTACTCTTGCTGCTTTTAGGGAGATCATTTCATCTGGCCCTATTCAGAACTTTTCCTTATGCTCCGTAGATTGTGATAAACATGAGAACACTAGAAACTTTATGAGGCCATGACATACTGTGGAATATTCCTTTACACCTTGTGAAGATGTGTCACTGTGATCGGTTTTAATAAAGAGTTGAATGGTTGTGAGCTAGGCAAAAAGAGACTAGGCAGGACTTCTGAGGATAGAGAGCTCACGGAAGAATAAAGGAGTCACAGCCAGATGCAGAAGAAGCAAGACATGCAGGAGGAGAGACAAAAGCACATGGCAGCATGTAGATGAATAGAAATGGATTACTTTAAATTATAAGAACTAGTGGAAAAAGCCTAAGATATAGGCTGAGCTTTCATAATTAATGATAATGCTCCATGTCATCTTTTAGAAACTGGCAGCACAGAGAAAAATCTGTCTACACAAAATGACTCCAGGATCTTCTTGTTACACCCAACTCAGGAAAATTAAAACAATGTAAAGTTAGAGAAGGAATGATAGTACACTATCCAAGGCATAATGATTCATCTGAATTAGCTCTGATCTTTTATATTCACCTAGTTCTTTAAAACCACAAGAGCTGCCATCCTACTCAGTCAGACTTTGAAATTCTTCCAACATTGTGCCTGACTCATTTCTTGCCTTATCTGATCCACTAGAAATGGAATTACAGGCAGTTTCTAAGACAAATGGAGTGGAGTCTACAAACTGAACTCTGGTCTTCTAGGAGAGCAGAAAGTGTTCCCTGTCTCATAGTCATAACTCCAGTGCCACACTGTAAGTCTTAAAATTAAAAATCCAAAGGATTTGCCATTCAAATACAAGATTGAGAAAATTCTAAAAATGGTGTGTGTGTGTATTGGAAAGGACTTTCACTCATAACATGTGAGGCCCTCAGCAACCAGTATTAAATTGAATAGCCTTACCACTAAAACAAAACTTGCAAAGTATTTGAATGGACACATCACTCTTAAAGATGCAAAATGATTACTCTCCCTTAGTCATCAAGGATGGTCATAAAGCACAGGAACACATTACTAAAAATATGAAAATTAAGATAGAAAGAGCAGCTACTAAGATAGGGTCTTTGAATACAAAGACTTAGCAAGTGCTGGCTGACATGTATACAAAGCAGAAAACTCAGAGATTACTTGTATAAATGTAATAACAATTTTAGTAAATTTATACTTGCTTAAAATTTTAAACATATAGTTATTTCAATGACCGACATTTTATTTCCCAACATAAATGAAAATCTAAGCTGCAGAGTAATTACATATGAATATTCATAACATCATAATTCATAAGCCAGATATTGGAAATGTTCCAAATATCCATCAAGTAATGAATAGAGAAATAAAATTTGGTTAATCCGTGTTTTGGAGTCACTAATAACTGATTTCATCAGGCCCAGGAGAGAATAGTAATTTAGCAGAAAGATGTACATGGGTTTAAGGAAGGATCCTATAATTTGATTGTGGAGGTATGCAAGACTGTAAAAAATCACTGGGAACTTTCTTATTGGAAGCTTAAAGTTATATCATTTGTGTTAGTCATAAAAATTTACTCTGAGTCCCAGCAAGGAGGGAACTTTATGAAAACTTTAAATAGTCATAGATACTATACTAAAGAAATAAGATTTTAGTATATAATTTTGCTGAAACCAGATGCACTATTTGATCAAATTGTCAACCTGTTGGTAGTTGTTTTATTGTAAAAAAAAAAACAAACAAAAACTAACTTACAGATGTACTCACTCATATATGTTTTACATCTTTATTAAGAGTCATTTTCTCAAATAAAATTAGAAAATGAACTCATCAGGTATTAAGATATAAACATGAGCTCATAGAGGCTGGAGATATGGCTGAACAGTTATTAGTGCACCCTGGTCTTGCACAATATCTGAGATTAGATCCCAGCCACTCACAACTGACTGTAGCTGAGCTTGGTAGGACCCACATCCTCCTCTTGGCTCTGCATGCACTTACATGAACAAACCCACATACAGATACAGACATCTGTAATTACAACTGAAAGCAAAATATTTTGCAGAGTTTGTTTCTACTGTTATTTTAAACATGTCTTTATTTGGGGTCGATGTATTTGTTTATATGACAAAATGATATACATATCCATTTTGTAAATCTATGCGCTTTATAGATTTTTGAAAAGTCTACTATACACACTTTTTTCTCCTTTCTGAGTTAATAAAGTATATAAACAAGGGAAGTAATAAAAATTTCACTTCCTTCTTCCAATAAAACATCAAGGGAATTTCTGAGATACAACCAGAAGCACATAGCAGGCAGTGAGCCTTTAAACTACACAACATAATTTGCATAAAACTGTCAAGTGAACACGCTTAGGGCAAACCCTTACCACAAGTGTCAAACAAGCTTTAATGTAGGAACTGCAGTCGATTTCAAGTACAAATGAAAAGAAGTGCAAAAAATGAGAACTGTGTCAAAAATACAGTTATTAATATAAAAACAATGGTCAGTAGTGCTTAACAAGAAGCAACAACAGTTTTTATCAGTAATGTCAGTATACATAAGCCAAGGACCTAAGATAAGCTTCCATAACACATGCAAAACACAGACAAAACACAATTAATTTGGTAGAGCAAAGAGAGGCTAGTGAATTTCAAAATAGTCACTCTTGTGACTCAGAATGACATGAATAGTCTCTCCACAAATCCCAAGAAGCAGACACAGGTGTCTACAAATTATAAACGTGTTTCCTTACATTTGGATTTTACATGTTCTGGGTGAATCATCCTGTATCTTAAATTACGCTTGACACCAACATTGTAGAGCAACACGTTTATCTTGAATTAACATGTATAACATGTAAAATACTTATTTTCCCATGTGAACATATTGTCCAATGGTAAATGTATTCAAGTATTTTAAAGAAGTTTATTTTCTTTTATTGCTGATTTATTTGTGTAATTATGTGAGGAAAGGAGGAGGTTTCCTCATTGGAAAGAAATATGCATTGATATATGTGAGACTTTCCCTGTCATCTCCGATCCATGTGAATTTCTCTCACACTTTGTCATTTAGTCAGGCCTCTTCGATACTAAATGCAATACAGATGATGCATGTACACAATGCCTAGAATACACCTTTCTATAATCTCCAGACTGTAGAAAAATATAATGTACAAAATACTTCTGAAAGCCATATACATATTTATTTCCAACCTACTATGTTTGGGTTTTAGAAATGTGAAAAATTCACATATTGACGTCTTACACGATCTATAGCCAATCTTAGTTTGTTTGTTTTGTTGTTGTTGTTGTTTTGTTATTTCTCAACAGAGCAAACTATAGAAAAGAATTGCCCTGAATAACAATTTAGGATTTTGTTTTTCTTTGTTCTGTCTGAGGTTTTACATATGACATGGTTAGAAATTATTTTCTACTTAAGAAATTATTAAAGTTACATATTGATATTCAGGAAAAGAATAATGCAATAATTGCTTATGCTATATATCTGCTTTATTATTTCTCATGGTTTAGATTCTATCTAATTTCTTGGTTTTCTAAGTAGATATTTAGTGTAACTATCCAGAAATGCAGCAAATGTCTTAACATCTTTATCCCTTTTTACTTTTACACCTCCAATAAGTACTTGAAGTGTGCAGTTAAGTGTGGAGCACAGTATCTTAGAATACATATATTTGAAGGAGTAGTTTCAATAAATTGAAGTTTAGCATCAGAATTACATTTAAAGAGAATCAGATTTTTTGGTATGAGTTCTGTAAATGCTTAGCCTGTGTGATTGCCTGACTTTAATGTTCAGCATAAATGAATATTCAAATTCTAAAAATCTCTTCATTTTAATAGTATAATATTTTCAAACTACAAAAGATGGGTGACCAATTTGTCACATATCATAGGATGTTGTTACCTTTATTGTTCTCAGTTCTGGTATTTTTATTGAGTGTATTTGATCAGTTGTCCCATTCACAAAAAAAAAATGATATTTTGGAATTACCTGGTCCTCATATAATCGAGTATTGCAATTTCAGAACATGACCCAAATATTTAAATTTTTGTTTTATTTAAATATATTTTCCAGTGTTCTATAAATGTCTTCTTAAACAAGCAATGTATGAAGTTAGATTGAAGACCCATTGTCTTATAAAAGTCATATGATCTTTCCTCAACATAACTACAAAAAAAGAGAAGATTTCTATCTAATAACCTTGTCTAAAAATTCCAAAGGATCAAATTTAATGCCTGTGTAACTGAACTAAAGACACACTTTCGGAAATGAGATTCAAAAATACATACAGTCAAATGAACATCCTGGACTCCCAAAGGCAGGAGATAATCAGCAAAGATACTGGTAATACTAACCCCAGGAGCCTTTGAGAAACTGAGATGAAATGTGTGTGTGTGTGTGTGTGTATTAAAAGGAGCCATGCAGAATAATAATGATTGCCCCATAGACTATATAACAATCCCCAGAGCATGATTGAAAAAAAAAACTTTTATTCAAGTTGTTGATCAAAGACATCTAAAAGAGACTCCAAACCATATGAGCTTTTGTCATTCCTTTGGAGACCTTTGATTACTTGAAGGTAAGACTCTATTGCTTAAGACACTGCACATTTTAGAACTTGGAGGAATTGAGATGGAACTGACCTGAAAGCCTCCTCCATGAAGAACACCCTTGCAGATAATTCTGAGTTACCTACTCTTTCCAATCCCTGACAATTACCAACATTTCTTACTTTGTTTTACTCTACACATTTATACATTACTGTATTAAGCATTGCTTTATAAACTCATCTTAATATCAGTATTTAATTATAAGCACATGAAACTCCAATATATGAAGGGACTCCAGAACAGAAACTGTGTTATAATGACCATGTAGATTCCCATAACAGACCACATAGATTCAATACCAGTAGCCAGGTAGTATCTTCATATGAATATTTATTTTAATTGTTTTATTAAATGAACATATATTTATATATCTGAATACTATGAATACAAGGTTCTAGAAGTTAGAATTTTGCATTTATCATTTAAATATGGTTTCTGTTATAGTAAAACAACATGATCAAAATCAATCTGGAGATGAAAAGGTTTACCAGATAACTCTAACTTTCAGGCTGACAAAAAAACTAATCAGCACATTTTCCCAATTGTCACTACTTCTATCTTTATTGAATCATAACCCTTCTTTCTTTTTGTCCCTAAGATATTCTGTTAACATCACAATATAAAAATAGCATAACTTTCAAAGTACCACAGCACTTAAATTTTTCACTTTAAAACTTTAAATATTCATAATATTCAACATCTCTTTAAAGTCCAATATTTCTCAACTGTGGGCGCTTATAAAATCAAAAGAATTTGAGTACTCTTTTGCTTACTCTTTGCATGAAGAACCATGACATAGTCACAATCAGATCAAAGCAAACGTAAAATTCAACTGTAAAAATGTGTTTGACACATGGAACCCACTGATAATTCTCTGGGATCCCAAGAGCCTTCCCAGCTCAGCTTCTCTGGATTTTCCATCCATTGCATAAATAATTTGTTATACAGGCTCAGACAAGCTCTACTCCACTGCTGTTGTTGTCTTTTGTAGCTATTATACTGTCCTGAATTGTTTTTAATATTCTGTGGTCTCTACTGTAACTGAGCTTCACCTTTACCAATATCTTCTCCTGACTTTCCTGACTTCTCTTCGGGGACTGTGACCGTGTCACACGATACCAAACCTCAAGTTATCTCTATGACCTCTTAACTCTTGAAAACTTTATTGCAACTCAGACTGTACTTTCCCAGTAGCCTTTCTTGGCCTCTCGTAGTGCCAAATCTCATCTGCTCTCCACAATCTCTACATTCCCTCAAAACCAGTAAGATATGGGAGACTGTTACACATTACAAAGTTTGGTTGCCAACAGGAAATGAAGCCTCTGCTCCAAATGGACCACAGCATCTATGAACTAAACCTGAGAAAGTATTCCCAGAATGTTTCTTCTCATTAGTGCTGGTCATTTCATATCCACAGCTGATATTTCAGCCTCAATTTGACCAGCATTAATTGTCCAAGTGAGGCAAAGATTTCACATCAGTGATGGGAGGTCTCTTGTTAGTTATCAGCCTCATCTGAAGAAAATCACAGATTCCTAATACAAAACGGCAGAAAATCAACCTTGAAACAGTTTTATCTTTCCTCTGAAATTTAACAAGTTTCATTGTCTCAACACTCTTATTTGCTAGGTTCCCACAGAATAACTCATTAAACTTTGAACACTCAATGACTTATCCAGTTCAAAATTTCAGTCTTTTCTCAATCCTCCACAAAACCACACAATCATGTTTATTACTGTAAATATTATCTCATGAAATGGCTACCAATTTCTGTATTATTTCAGTTTTTATTGCTGTGATTAAAATACCATGGCCAAAAGCAACTTGGAAGAAAGGACTTATTTTAGCTTATAGTTGCAGACAATCATGAAGGGAAGTCAGGTCATGAGTTAAAGAGAGAAACCTGGAAATAGGAACTGAAGCAAAGAGAAGAATATTGGCACTTACTTGCTTACCCCCATCACCCTGTACCCCTTGATTACTCAGTTTACCTTCTTATAAACACCTTGACAAGTGTCAAGGACAGCACTTTCCATTGTATATTGGACCCTTATACAATAATCATAAGTTTTAAAAAATGAATACATGCCTTCTGATGGAGTAAATTTCTAAGATTTCTGCTTCCAAGATAACGCTAGCTTAATCAAGTACACAAAACTTAACCATTACAAATACCCAGTTTGAAATGCATTCATAGATTGTGGTATCCTTATCAAACACGTTTGAAAGAAACTATTTTTTCAAATGTAAGTCCCACTACCTAGAAAGGAAGAGTTCTTTCTGAGTTGTCAGATAGTGAGGTACCATAGACCATCTGCAAGCATTTAGCCTTTTTCCAATACACTTGACTGACCACTAGTATAATATTGACAGAAGTGTTATGGAAATAACCAACTCTTTCCAATTGACTTTAAGCCTACTCTATGGGATGCAACTCCTATCTGGCATTAATAAAGTAATAACCTGTGGATAGTTATATCAGAGGTCTTGGAGGAGAACCAACACCTTTATTCTGCTAAATAGACTATTTAAATGATTCCCAAAATGATTTATTGCTACACTCATTGATCAGATTATGTGTCAACACGCATCAGACAAGTTTTTACTGTATGAAATGGCTATTAATCCAGGGAGCCTCAACTTTTCAATGTGCAGAGAATAAAAGGCTGTGGATTTCTCAGCTCTAAATGAGATTTACATATTACAACTCTTCCCTTCAACAATCAGGAGTCTTCATGTAATAGGAGCTTAAAAAATTATGAGACAGGTGGTAGATGACTTCAAGGAAATATTGTTTTCCAGGAATAATAGGGTAGTTGCACATTATTAACACACAGTGATTGTGGTAGAATACACAATGCTTGATTCAATTCAGTCCAGATAAAATCCCAGTATTGAAGGGATAAATTGGTTATGGAGTCCCAACACTAGCTGAGGAGTTATTGGCATTTGATAGATGCTGTGCAAGTCAGTTTTTCTCAGTGATGTCATCCCTCATAAGTCAGCCATAATACCAGAACAGGCCCACCTCACTAGCTATTCAAACTCATTTTTCTCTCTATGGAGAAAAATTGGGGAAAAAAAAACTTGTCCAACTCGAGTAGGAATGGAAAGGAGACTGGATAAGGTAGATAAGGGAAGAGTCAGGGGAAAGAGACCAAACATGTTCAAAATACATAGTACAAAATTCTCAAGGAATTGATAAAAGTATTACCATAAATATTTTTTTGCCATAGGTTAACTATATTGTGTATAGCCTCAGCCTAAGTGACTCAGGAAATAACTATTTTCATAGTTTAACCACTTTGTGTACAGCTTGAGCCAAAATGACTAAGGGAAAAACTATCCAGTAACTCCAGCCCCTTTACTGTATAACATAATTCCTGAGATAGGGAAGAATGATAGGAACCATTTGCAAACATCACAGTCCAGGATTACTATCCTTAATAATGTGAATATCAATTATATTTCAGAATATTTTCCTTCCTACTATACCTTAATAACACATAAATAGTATCTTACAAAATAGGCGGAATTACAGATGAAAAAAAAAACTATGATATTTAGTTGTATTTGAGGAATTTCTATGTAGGAGGGTCCATCTTTATTTCTGTTGCTTTCATTGGTTAATAAAGAAGCTGCCTTGGCTTGTAAGATAGGTCAGCCCTTAG
>JAQHUG010000140.1:1595274-1612075 GCA_028555095.1 Dicrostonyx torquatus | reverse complement strand
TACCAGAAAGGTCTAACCTGCATCCATCTGTGACGGTGGCTCGTGGCGTCTGGCTCACTTCCTTTCTTCTCCTCCCAGAACTTCCGTTCTGTCTACTCCACCCACCTAAGAGCTGACCTGTCTATAAGCCAGGCAGCTCTTTATTCAACTTCTTCTGTTGAGAATTCTCTATTCAGATATTACCCCATTTTTTAAATGGGTAATTTTGAATTTTTATGTCTAGTTTCTTGAGTTCTTTGTACATTTTGGAGATCAGACCTTTGTCTGACATGGTGTTAGTGAAGATCTTCTCCCATTCAGTAGGATGCCTTTTTGTCTTATTGACTATGTCCTTTGCTTTACAGAAACTTTTCAGTTTCAGGAGGTCCCATTTATTCATTGTTGCTCTTTTTGTCTGTGTCACTGGGATTTTACATAGGAAGTGGTCTCCTGTGCCCATGTAATGCCGACTTTAATGTTTATATTCATCTTTATCAAGTAGAGGCTCTTCTGGGTAAGGTTTTGCCCTCCAGAAGGTTTCCTCATTCCACTTTAGCATATGTTTCTCCTATATGATGCCAATCGTATTAGTATACAATTATAACAGCTTCTTCTACGCCAACCTCAATATGATTTTTCCCTGAAAATAGCTTTGCCAAAAAAGCAATCCATTATCTTTCATCAGGTTTTTGGAACATGGGCAGACTGAAACCAAATTCTTTGCCAAGATGTCAGTAATTACCTTTTCGGTCAAAATGTCAACACTCTTCTTTTAGGAGAACTGAATTCTTGTTCTCCTTCATAACCCCAGGAATCTGATTCTACAATCCTCATTATTCTCACTGTGGTAATCTTCTAAAATCCTACCAGATTGGCCAATAGGCTCTGCTTCCTGGATTCAGTAGCTTTTCTGGTCCAAACAGCCAAAATCTTTCACATTCTAGTCACAAGAGAGTTCCAATTGCTTATGTACCACCCGGTCAGGTTTATTACAGCTATGACTCCACTTCTCAAAATCAAATTCTATCTTAATTTATCTTCTGTTGCTGCTATATGATACTGAATCTAAAGCAACTCAAGGAAGAAAAGTGCTTATTTTAGCTCCTAGATCAAGTCCTAGATTACAGTAGGAGTGCTGCAAGGCAGCAGGAACTTGACCAGCTGGTCACACTGCATCCACATCAGAAAGAAGAGAATGATAAACGAATGGGTTCAGATCACTTTCTCCTTCTATTCAGTCCAGTATTTTAAGCTTCATAGATGATGTGACTAGTTTCATCATCCGTTTGCCTAATTAAGGTAGGCTCTCTACCAGAAGCTTGTCTTCTAGGTAATTCTTGATTCGGCCAAAATGACAATTAACATTAACTACCAGATACACCATGACATTAGCTTTTAATATATTTTGTGTTGGTGAATAATTTTAGCTTGTTTTCAGCATTGAATAGAGTTCTGGTTGATTAATTCCAGCCATTAAAACATTTTGCAACATCATCCTTAAGTTTCAGTGATTTCTTTCTTTCTTTGTGAATAAGGACTAATTGTTTCCAATTTAAAAATTTTATTGTTTTGGTAAACAGATTCCTTTTTTATAATTTTGGGACTAAACAAGAGAAGCTCTTTTCACTCTACCCTTTGTGTGCATGTGTGTTTTGATATTTTTCTAAAAATATAAAGGTACTTTCATCAAGAAAACTTTTAGTTGAATCTCTAATTGTGTTACATGGACAACTGAGTTTAACTGTTTAACTACAGTAAGTAGGTTTTCTTTTGGGACAGTATTTGACTATGTCAACACGTTGTGGCTTCTCCATGCTCATTCTCTTTGTGATTTCAGAGATGACACGAGGCAATTCAGGAAGACTGACTGACATTGCATGGGCTCATAAATGCCAAGTGAGATATTCTCAACACAGACTCATTATTTTTTATTTCACCCACTATTTATTTGAAAACTTAAATAAATTTTATTTTATTTTTAAAAGTATATTTAGATTAAATTGATCAACTTCCAACTTCCAAGGTTATACTGGATAACATAAAAAATTTCTACTTATCTCATATCTTCTCCTCTTTCCTATTTGTAGATTCTCTTCTTCTCTTCTTCCTATGAGTTAGATTGGCATTAAGGCATGAGAATATTTAGCAATTATTTAGACATTTTAAAGAAAATCTGCACTAATCTCTAAGGTCTCAGGGTGAAAGACCTATATATATATAATTTTGATATTTTTTAAGTTTAATTTTTAATTGAAAAGTACTAATTATATTTATTTAATAAGCACAACAAATTGTTTATGTATGAGTATATACTGTGTAATGATCAAATTAATGCTGAAAGATGTTTAATTTTTGGTTTAAATATAGGACACTGCACTTTAGTTTCCCAGATTCCCAGACCTGAATAATAGCACAAGACTATATTAATTGCAACAATGTTTAGCTAATGGCTTGGGCATATTTCTAGATAGCTCTTATATCTTAAATTAAACCATTTCTATTAATCTGTGTATCTCCATGAGGCTGTTTCTTAATGTAAGTTTCTGGCATCTTTTTCCTCCAGCACCTACATGGCATCTGCCTGACTCTGCCTTCTTTCACCCTGCATTCAGTGTAGTTTTATTGCCTAGCTATATTCTGCCTTGCCATAGACCAAAGTAGTTTCTTTAAAAACAATTTCATAGCATACAGCGGGGGATCCCACAAAAGGTATAGTTTTCTAAGTAATAGGTTTTTGAACACTACATTGTTCTGACAATGTTTTATTACTGAAAACTTGAAATGTGTGAAGCTAGAAATTATCCCGTTAAATGAAATAAGTCATGCATGGAAAGGCATGGATTCCCTCACAAAGATGATCTCATATGTTTCCTTTTATGACATATGGCTATTGAATGTTTATCTTTGTTTGTTTTCCAAACTCACTGGGTTATATTTAAATAGATGTTTAAGTTTGTCTCTGAAAAATTTTTTCATGCTAGTTATTATCCAATCAGGTTTCATTACTTATTTTTGATGACTGGATAATATCCTGGATTTCTAATGATTCTTGGCATGGGTATGAAGCATCAGCTATTTACTGCACAGCTAGGAGCTCATTTTAGTCTGTAAGCAAGCTTGCTTTGTGCTTGTTTTCCACACATTTTAGGCAGGAAACACGCTTCCTCCAAGCCTATAGCCACTTCCGATACCAAATCTAGGGGGCTACTTAAATGCCAGTCTGTTTAATGTTTGCTCCTGAGTCATGTCATTGCTTCAGCGCTAGACAGAAACTTAATTCTAACTCTGTCCAAAATTTACAAGGTGTTTTACAGTATTAACCACAAAAAATGTAGACGTAACCAAGACACTAGAGGGTTCTCCTTACTCTGAGAAAAAGTGGGTTTCTATGCCATGTCCCCAGTAAACAACATTATAAAGATGTGACACATGATGAGGATATAGTTCCCCAATAACAGAAGAGTACTGGGATCAAACTGAAGCCCACGCTGTCATTGATACCAACACAGCTTATTTTTTATGCACATATGTGGTTCAAGACCATTGTGAGGTCCGAATGAGAAGTGATCCCAAAGTCTCAGGGATTTGATCACTTAGTCCCTGGTTATGGGCACTACTTTCGAAAGTTTAGGTGGTGATGGAGTTTTGGGAGAGGAAATATGACAGTGACATGGATTTTGAGAATTTATAGCTTTGAGGACCCACTGACTCACTTTCACTGTGCTCTCTCTACTTTGTGTTTGCAGCTGAAGATTTGATCTCTCTTATTTCTGCTCTATGACCTCTTGTGATGCCTTCATATCATTATGGGCTCTTTTCCAAACAGTCAGGCCAAATTAATTTTCTTCCTTAAGTTACTTTTTGTAATGGTGTTTTGTTAGAACAATAAAAAGTAACTAAAACAGCAGCATTTACCAGTTACAGATAATATCATGTTTTAATTTTATATATTTATTTATCTACTTATTTTCCATATTCCAATTCTGGGTCCTCCCCCTCCTGTTCCCCTGTTCCCTTCACCTTTTCCTTACTCCGCCCCCATCTGCTCCTCAGAGAGACTAAGGCCTCCCCTGGGAAGTCAACTAAGTCTGCCCCATCATCCTGTGCCTAGGCTGAGCAAGGTATCTCTCCATAGTAGATGGACTCCACAAAGTCACTTTAGCATTAGAATCAGATCCTGGTCCCACTACTGCCACCTGTATTCAGAGGGTCTAGTTCTGTCCTATGGAGGGCTCCCTGTTGTCAGTCTGGAGTCAATGATCTCCCACTTGCTCAACTCAGCTGATTCTGTGTAGGAATTTTATAGAATGGAGATGTGTGTCTTCATTTCGCGTCAGGTTGTTTCAGAAGATTTGTGCTTAAGTATAAATCTGACAATGGTGAGGGATCTGTGCACTGTTAAATGACAACAGTCTGTCTCTGAGATCTAAGATAAAATATCATGCTAAATTTCACAATCTACCTACACTGAATGGAGATTTGCTCCATGTTAGCTCTCTGAGACTTGGTAATATAGAGGAAAAGAGGCCCTGACATTCTTCTGCACTGTGCACAAGTATCACAGCAATATGTCTTTCACAGTCTCAGTCTTTCACTTTGCCCATAATGAGTTGACAGTGTTTCAGTATGGAACCAGAGACTATACCACGAGGACACAGGGTTGTGCCTAATTCTGTGTAAGTATGGAAATAAGTTTACTTGCCAAGTTGGGAGAAAGGTATTGGAGACAGTTCCCTGACTACTAACACTGATGATAAGGAGGCTTATGCCATAGTCTCACAGGTATAGGGACCACACAGTCTGTGGGGGCAGGGCTGCCCTAGGTCACATCAAAGCTGTCAAGAATGCAGATTATACTCGTTTGTCCATCAGCAATGCACCCTGATTCCTCCTGCTGAGTTTCACTATGCATGTTTCCAAAGAGTAAAACAAAGTGGCATTTAACTTGCCATTATCTGGGGAGTGGGGGTGTTTTTGCATTTCATACCCCTGACTCTCTTTCCAACATAAGATATTTTCTTTCAAATTTTCCTGAGCATCCTCTTAGGTTTCCCTCTCTACTTTATAATGTTTTCAAATCTACATTTTATAGCAAATTGTCTTGCTCAGAAAAAAACTTTTTGTTGTTCCCTATGTGTTATAACTTTTAAAGAAAATAAAAATAAATTGTATTAGTTACTTTTCTATTGCATTAACAAAACACCACGACCAAAAATTACTTCTAAAAGTGCTGTTGGTGCCGGGTGGTGGTGGCGCATGCTTTTAATCCCAGAACTCATGGTGGCGCATGATATTAATCCCAGAACTCGGGAGGCAGAGGCAGGTGGATTTCTGTGAGTTCAAGACCAGCTTGGTCTACAAGAGCTAGTTCCAGGACAGGCTCCAAAGCTACAGAGAAACCCTGTCTCGAAACCCCCCCCCAAAAAAACCCAACAACAACAACAACAACAAAAAACAAAAAAACAAAAAAAGTGCTGCTGTTGGTTGAATAGGAATTGGTTTAAATATTTGAATTGTTGGTCACTATTAGGTGTGTCCTTATTGGAGTAGGTGTTGCTATAATGGAGAAAATGTGTCACAGGGTTAGGGCTTGTGGTTTCAAATGCTAAGCCCAGTTCCCGCCCACCCCCGTCTCTCTCTTCTGCCTGCCAATCTAAATGTAGAAATCTTAGCTCCTTTCTTCTACACCACCGTAATTACCTATGAACTGTAATGCTTCCTACCGTGATGATAATAGACTAAACCTCTGAACCTAAAAGCAAGCCCCAATAAATGTGCCTTACACATAAAGAAAAAATTTATTTGGCCTTATGTTCCAGACAAAAAACCCAGACTGTCAAAGGGGACATGGCAGCTAGTGTCTATAGAAGGAAGCTGAAAAATTACATCCTTAAAGACTGAAGTAGAGAATTGAATATAAGACGCAAATATGTATCCCTTAAGTTCATTTCAGAGATGTACTTTCTCCAACAATTCTGAACCACCTCCCTAAACAATGTCACCAACTGGGGAAGATATGTTCAAAATCCTAAGCCTTTGGGAGATATTTCTCATTCGAACTAGTACAGAGTTCTATTAAAGTCTATACAACTGAACAAGAAATGTTTTGAGAACAGGTTTGCCCAGGAAACAGCATAAATTCATTGTTCCCAGACTTCCATATGGCTGGGAAACATTTTTAGATAGGGAAAAAGAGAAGAGGTGTAGAGAAAGTGGAATTGATGTACAAAGGCAGTTGGACAGGCCGCAGTTTGTCAATCATTCCATTCAACCAGGATCAACCTGTCAGCTGAGTCAGGTTAGCAGGAGTTGGTTACTCTGATTTGCTGAAAACTAAGCTACTTACTATAAGAATGGGTTAATCTTCTCACTGCACAGGCAGAAAGCTTTTTGTCCAAAATTAGAGTATGTACAAACACAGCTTCTGGCCATACTTAGTTAAATTTACAAGTGTAAAAATAGAACAGACAGATAGTAAAGTTTTGAATGAAAAACAGCCCATAATTGGAAGACATCCATGTTCTCAAACAGAAGCCAGGATATCTCCATTTACAGTAAACTTCTGAAGATGCATTTTGTAAGTACTCCTATTATGTTTTTTTAATCTGTGAATGATTGAACATAATGGTCTCTGACACAGCTTCTTTTCTCTATTCTTTTGAAAATACCTGCAATCAGTTTTAAAAACACAATCCATGGTCTTAAATTTCAAATCCACGGAAAGATGCCTCAGTGCATTAAGAACTGCTGGTTGATGGTGTCTAGAACAATACATGGGAGATTTATTTTTATTAACTCAGCATTTAACTACATGTTTGGAGATTTATATATTAATGCAGTTCATAGAAATGCAAAACCATCCCAGGTAGGTATTTCTCAAAACCTAATGTGCAATTGTGGGATCATTTGTGAACATTTGTTTAAATCTTCTATTACCCTTTAAAGTAAAATCTCCATTGAAAATTCAATATGTATGAAAGTGAAATAGCTCTGAAATAAATCTCTCCCACTGTATAATAATTTTTGATAAATTACAGTAAGTTTTAAAATACATCAGTACAAATCTATAGGTATCATCTTTGGAATGCTACATAATAAGTCATAGGGTATTATTGCATAATGGTGCCTAGGTCAGTGAATCTGAGGTTTAATACCTTACTGCAAAGAAATAATAGAGTCGAGATGCTTGTCAGGACATTATTTCAGTAAGACTGTATATCTTAGTGGCTTTAAACTTAACATGAATGTTTAAAATTTAAATAATTAACTATCTCCAAAGTTAAAGACTATTATTCTCAGGTAAACTACTCACATGAAGCATGCATTTGCAATTTTTCAAAATTATTTTTATCTTCTTTAGGGAACACAGAAATTTCGTGAATTAATTAATTATGCATCCTAATCTTTGTATAATACCCTAGTATTAGAATTAATAATTTGATATTTGAGGCTTCAAGTGACATCTGGTTTTCCATCATGCAGTTCAAGTTGTTTTGAACATGGTCTCACTGTTCTTACACTGTAGCACAGGTTGCCTAGTAACCCACAATGTAGCCAAAGTCGGCCTCAAACTTCTGATAATTCTACTGGGTCATATCCCATGTGGTCATGTTACACGTGTGTGGCAATATACCAATTGTAATTTTATTTAAAGAAACATTGCACCACACTTGTAATATACATGTGATTAATTTAAAATAATTAGCCATGTATCAATATATCTAAAGAATAAAGAGCATCAAATTCTTGAATTAGTTCTTTTAATTTGCTCAATGAATATAAAATATACTTTGAGAATAAAGTAAAATGATCGATCCTTTCAAGTTCATTCATTGAAATATATACAATGTGGATGGGAGAGATAGCTTAGGGGTTAAGAGTACAAGCTGTTTTCTTTTTTTTTCTTTTATTCTTTTTTTTAATTGTTAAAAGAAAAATTTACATTTACTCCCCTTGTTCCCGGCCCTCCCGCTCCCCCACTATCCCACTGCCCTCCCCCTGCTTCCTTAAGATGAGGCAGGATACCCTGCCCTATGGGAAACCCAAGGCCCTCCCTCCTCCCTCTCGGTCTAAGAAGATGTGCATCCATATAGAATAAGTTGCCAAAAAGCCAATACATGCAGAAGAGATAGGTCCCGGTGCCATTATCATTGGCTTCTCAGTCAGTCCCCATTGGCAGTCACATTCAGAGCGTCAAGTTAGGTCATATGCCCATTCAGTCTTGCTCCAGCTGGATTTGATGAGCTCCCAATAGATCGAGCACACTGTCTCTGTTGGTGGGCCAGTCCTTCACGGTCCTGACGTCCTTGCTCATTTTCTCCCTCCTTCCGCTCTTCCACTGGACCTTGGTAGCTCAGTCCCTTGTTCTGATGTGAATGTGGGTCTCTGGCTCTATGTCCATCCATCATGCGAAATTTCTATGGTGACGATTAAGATATTCAACAAAGTAACTATGGGAAAAGTTCAGTTCAGGCACCCACTCCTCTGCTGCTCAACTACCTAGCTGGGACATCCCTGTGAATACCTGGGATCCCCTCTAGAGACAAGTCTCTTGTAAATCTTAAAATGATTCCCGTTAATGTAGATATCTTATTCCCTTCTTCAATATCCACCCTTCCTCCATCTCCACCCTCCCACAACCCCAGGCTCTCCCCGGTTCTTCCTTTCTCCCTTCTACCCCCTCCCTTTTATCTACCCCCTCTCCCAATCCCTACATCCAGCCACTCCCATCCCCACACCCGTGCTTCCAGAGGACCCTGGTTCAATTTCCAGCACCCACATGACAGCTTACATCTGTCTCTAAATTCAGTTCTAGAGAATTTGACATCCTCATACAAGCAATCCATTCAGGCAAAATACAAAGAAGCGCACAAATAAATAAATAGAAATCTTTAAAAAATTACATAAAAAACCTTTAATCCCAGCACTCAGGAGGCAGAGGCAGGCAGATCTCTATGAGTTCGAGGCTAGCCTGGTCTAGAGAGCAAGTTCCAGGACAGCCAGGACTACATAGAGGAGCCCTGTCTCATTAAAAAATACATAAAATGTATATGAAGGGAACAGATAGAGAAGTGTCAGGTAAATCTAGAACTCCATCCATAAAGGACAACTCAATGATGTCACCATATGGTATACTTTCATAGACCAGAATATTGGTATTCTAATTGCCCAGGACCTCTATCAGAATAATTATTTAACCATGCACTCAAATAGATCTATCATGTGGCTAGATGTGAAACATAAATTTAAAAAGAATAAAGAAATAAATATTAAAAAAACCAAAGGATTTTTGCCATTCAGTTGAGACTATGAAAAGATGGATTAGGAAATCTTAGTTTTATACCAACCTCAAATTATTTCATTGCTTTACTTGAGTCTTTTGTTTTCCAATGATATAAGCTAGAAAAATTATCTCAATAACCATGCTTACTTTATATTTCTTGTCCTTTTTGGCTAGCATAAACCATTTCTTTTTTACTTTACTTTGGCAGCTATTTTCTTACAGGTTAATCTGGATTTGATTTGTGAGTAAATTCTTGAGACCTTTTCAAGTATTAAAGGATGTGCTTGTTACATCATATCGGTTTTCTAATGCTACAATTTGTAACTATACACTTTTTAAAGAACATTTTATATCTATAGGCTTTGTACGTTCTGTCATAGAGCATACAAAGCACCACTGTCCCAGAGAAGACACACTACTGGTCCATGTTTCCGTGGAATTAGACAGGCTACGTAATGAAATTTAGGCAGCATTTCAGTCAATGAAACATCAAAGGCACTACAAATCTGTACCTCATATTCTATATCTATTTAGGACTTTTGCATATTTGTTTTATGTTCCAGTGGATCCCATAATAGGGTGTTGGATGCCCAGGAGAGTTAGAGCTGGTTGTGGGCCGCCTGACATGGGTTCTTAGAACTGAAACCTGGTCCCCTGTGAAAGCAGCAAGTATTCTTGCCTGCTGATCCATTGTTTCAGCCCTGGTCCTTATTTATTTCATGTCCCACCTACTTCCACTTTCTTTTTGGAAAACAGAACGTTGAGATTTGTGGAACGTTACTATAGGAGTGGACATGCAATTATTGACAGCTGACACAAGAAAGAAAAAATGCACATTAGAAGCTTCTGAGGTGTTTTTGTTTGTTAACAGTGATGCTAACAAACTTATAATCATTCAGAGAAATAATGATTAAACAATATATTTAACACTTTAATTGAAATTGCTTAATTAATTACTAGTAGATGTACCAGAAAAGAGTGAGGAAAATACTCCTTCAATATAAATGTTAGTAAAAATACAGATCAAGCAAATTGAGATGGTACATGGTGTAATCAGGTTCTTTAAAAGAAAAGAACTGATGATTGAATATATTTAAGAGAGGGATTTATTAGATTGGCTTACATGACAAAGACTAGGTCACCCTAAAAGGACTGTCTGTCTACTGGAGATGCTGAGAAACTGGTAGCCGCATAGTCTATGAGCCTGGATGTCTCATTAATTCTGATTTGATATGATAAAGGTACCAAGAACTCCTGGGGAGTCCATGGATCTTCAACCCATCTTGAAAGGCTGAAGACACTGGGTTGTTATGTTACTGAAGGGTGGTGGTGGCAGCAGCAATAGCAACATAGAGGCAATCATAAGCAAAAAGTGAACAACTACACCTGTATAGTAGCAGCAAGTACTGCCCACTGGGGAAGCGTGCTTCCTACCTTTAGTTAATCCTTATAGAGTCAACAGGAGGGAAGTCTCTAGATTTATTCGGGTTCTAAGTATGCTGGCCACCGAGACCCAGCTTCACAATATTGTGACGTATACTATAGTTATGAAGAATTGGTTACGATGGAATTACTTGCTTTTGATTATTTAATATTCAGTCCTAAATATTTGCAGAAAGATCTGTAATCCCATGGCCACCTTTTTTAAGCAACTCCATATTTTTCCTTCAAAACTTTGCTGGCATAGTCAGAAGATACATGAGGTGGACTCTTGTTTTAACTGGGAAACTGCAAAATATTTTGTGTTCATTCATAGAACTCCACGTCTTCTGGACTGAGAAATAACAATGTTGTCATCTTCCATTTATCCCTCCTTCCATTCACTGAAATGCTGTTCAACTCAGTTCACTTCTGCACACTTCTCAACTTCTTTATTTCAAACAAAAAAAGTGAAGCACAATTAGTAACATTAGAGAGAGGAACTGGAGTTGAACCTGAAGACCTGAAAAGCAAAGAGCAGCCAGCCGCTGGCTTTTACTTCAGCATCAATTCAAAATGGCAATCCTGCTTTCAGGAATCTCAGAATAAGACTATGTTTGAGAGCTGTTTCCTCCTGTTTTATAATCCTCTCTAGGTCTGGGATTAAAGGTAGGTACTACTGTGATTAAGGGCATGCACTGCCCAGTTTTTAGGGCAAACTAATGTAGTTACAGGGTATAAGATATGTGTTATTATTACCTGGTCTGTAAGACTAGCTAGTGGGGCTGTTTTACTTTAAGATCTTTAGGCAAGTTTCATTAATTAAAATACAGTTGAAATGTCACTACAAAAAAGGTGTCCTCAACATCCATTCATCATATTGCTCACACTAAAAATCCAAGTTTGCATTACGACATCACCTTTGACTACATTTCTGGAATTTCAGTGTCAGATATCCCATTCTTTAACCATCATCTCGTACTTTTCAGCTCACCTTTCATTTTATTCCCACTTCAGCAATTCTTTTATGCTGCTGAGGTTTCCACTTAATTGACATATTGACTCTTGCATATGAATCATCATGCTTTTATTTTCATTTCCATGTTCATCCATTTGCAATTGTTATCCATCATTTTGATCGTGAAACATAAATTGCCCTTGATACTTGCATTTCTCCTTTCTTCTCCGTGTATCTCTTATTGTTTAGTATAGTAATTTCTCAAAGCCTATCAACTTTGATCAGACTGTTCTCAGCTGAATAATACATGAAAGGTGCTTCTTTAATCCCACCCTTTCACACAGCTCTTCTCCATGATGACGCAAGTATGTTTCTTTCTCACGTGTTACAAAATGTGTATTTCATTGCCATCCAGTTTGCTTCACTAGATAGCTGCCCACATGTTTATGTTTAGCCTTGTTTGATGGGGAATGGTTCTAGCCTATCAGGCTAATAGCCACACCCCGCCATTAGCCATTAGCTAATTATTCCGCCCCTCATTAGCCATTAGCTAATTATTCGGGGTTGGACCATCAAGTCCCAATTAGGTATAAAAGGGTAGGTTCACGTGGGAAGCGCTCTCTCTGCGGATTGTGGGTTGGTGTGCATTATTAGAGAAGCACGGATCCAGGGTCTGGTAAATCTGTTTGTGTTTCTTATTCCCATTAAAGTGTATGTATTAAAGATAGCTGGGTTGGGCAATAATTAATTGAAACACCCACACTTGTTATTCAAATCAATTTAGGCTTTACAAAGACAAGATTTTGCTTGTTCTACTCCTTCATAAAATAATCTTGATTTATTGTATTTTTTCTGACTATCTCTAGTCATTTTCAAAATTTCAGTTTTGGGACATCTTAAAATAATTCTATGAAGTATTTTTAATTCAAGTTATGGACCAAAGAAAATTTGGAATGGTTTTGTTTTCTTCTTTATCCTAAGAAACTGACCCAAAGCTTTAGATGCTAGGCACACCTGATACAAACTTATTGAATGAATGGATGGAGATACTCTTGACTAAACAGTTTAAACTACTCGAATTTCACAGCCCCAAAATAAATTACTAATAATCAATTTTAACTTTGTTATAATATTTCATAACTCAAGTACATGCTGAATATTTCTATTTATGAGGATAGTTAGTAATCTTATTTTTGATGTTCTAATATGTCTACTTGAACTTGTTTTACTATATTTTTCTTCAGATAATAGATACTACAATTTGAGATATTGAAGTTTGACATAGTTTTTATCACGATAATGCTCCCAAAGAGAGCTTTCTTTTGAAACTCTGGCCTCTCTACTTTTCAGACCTCCCAGGTCTAATAAAAGTTTCTTCCATTTGTTCTGTTTTCCCACACATACATTTTCTTACCTCACTGCATCATCTATATCACTTCCTATGAACTCTTCATATAATATATGAGAGAGTAAGGTTTGGTGCCAAGCAATGGGCGTTCATCAATGATCCATGACCCTCAGCAGCAATATAAGTAACAAAACATCCATAGATCCTAGGTCACTAGCACAGCTCTTGCCTCAAGTATGTTTTCCTATCCACTGCTGAAAACCTTCCCCTCAAAAGTCTTGTTCTCTTTTCTCCTTCCAGTTCTCAATTCACCTATATTCGGAACCCCTGCTCTTCCCAGCAGGGCCTGTGCATATGGTTAAAGGTTGATTAGTTTATACTTGAGATTTCAATGAATTTAACAAGCAGGTATATTTTGCATTTTCCTGAGAGAATTTTAAAATGCCTTTTCTTGACTCTTCTAATTGTAGGTCACAATTATAAGCAACATGCAATTTGCTTAAGCTGTTATGAGTGCACAATTTTCTCTAAGTTACTCATACGTATTGACGAACAACTTTTGAGGTGAATGTGAAGAAAGATAATTATGTCCGTGCAGAGTAGAGATCAATTATTTATATTATGTGGATCAGAGGCAGGCCAAATGTGAATTAGACTCATTATTTTACCTTGGTCCCTGAAGCCTCTACCAGTAAGTACCCATTGATTCACATTTTCAAGTCACTTAGTTTTCTCAACTACTCACCTTAAGTAAACCCAGTTTACGAAAATTATATTCATAAAAGTGACAAATCACAGAATACAGATCTCAGATTCTGAGCCAAGGCTTCTATTATACTGATGCATTTCTCTCTCTTCTTTTCATCCATAGTGGCACTATTTATAAACACCCATAGAATTGAGAAAGGCAACACGTTTATTATTACCTTAAATTACAGCCATATTAAAATTCCAGAATGACACGATTTTAGGTCAAATACAGAGAAACGTCAGATGTATGAGTAAAGAGAAGAATAAATGAGGCTGCGGAGATAGTTCCATATGCAAAGTGCTCGCTTTCAAAGCATGAGAACCTGAGTTCAGTCCTCAAAATGCATGTAAAATTGTCAGTTCTGCTGCCCAATGCTTATAATAGTGTTAAGGAGGTGGAGAAAGGCAGGATTCTGGGGCTCCCTAGCAACAAGTTTGGCTTATCATTGAGCTCCAGACCAGTGATAGACCCTGCCACTAAGGAGACGAATGCTGTTTCTCAGAATGACAACTGAGATTGTCAGCTGAACTGAACAAACACAGACACACATCCAAGGGGCACAAAAAGAAAGACATTAAATTAAATCATTTGTAGATTTAGTAGCAAGAATTTAGGGATCTTCTTGAGTTCACATTGATCAGGTATTGATAGATCTAAAACATATCCTATTGAGCTTACAGAGGAGGATTATAAAATTTTAACTTTGACTTATTTAGTACTTATGCCTTAATTTTTGCTATTTTGTAATAAAAAGCTTTTGTATAACCATGAAGTTTAACTTGTGCTGCTTATATTATCCTAAATGTATAGCATTTGCTGGAGGGTGGCCAAGTTACCATGGGCCTTTAATAGCATTTCCTCTCCCAGCAGCTATCAACTGCCAATGGCTCCTTAATCAGCGGAGGGACTTCATGAACACCTCCTCTTTCTGGAATTTGCTTGCCTTGACTTCTCACAGGTCTTGTGCATGCTGCCTCTTTCTCTAATTTAATATGTGCAGCTGCCATGCTGTGTTCAGATAATACTGTCTCCATTCAGTCATCCACTACTTATATCTCTTACAATCTTTCCTTCCTATCTTCTGTGATGATGCCTCAAGCTTGGGAGAAGAGAGTGTTTTATAGATGCTTCATTTAGGAGTGAACATTCCATAGTGTCTTATTCTCTGTACCTAGAAAGCTTGTGGGACTCTCTATTAATCACTGTCTACTGCAGAAAGATGCTTCTCTGACGAGGGCTGAAATAACTTTAAGTTATGTCATAATGATAAAGTTCTTAGGAATCAATTTAATACTATGTTCATTCAGCAGAATTCTCAATGCCCACTCATTTCTCTGAGTGAAGAAAACTACTGGGCATTTGAATTTAAAAGGCAGATGCTTTATGCCTATTTGTCCCTTAGTCTTCTTTCTTCCTGGTGAGGTCTTATGGGGTTAGATATTCTTTCTCTTCTGTAGAAAAAAGTATTACTAACTAGAGAAGTTACAAGTTACAAGAAGTACAAGTTCTGTACACTTCAATGAACTTCTTAACAGTTAGACTAGCTATTCAGAAGCCACGGAACTTCACTTATGGCTTCAAACTTTCACTATCAATAATTTTTATTGTGTTTGTTTGGCTGTCTTAATTTACTTTCATGATGATTCTTTTCATGAATATATCCCAAAAAAGTGACTTTATTAAATTAAAAAAAACCAAAAACAACAAAAAGAACACAGGAATATAAGTTTATACAAAACTTCTAAAGAATTTGTTTGGTGCAGGACCCTTAGAAGGGATCCTTATATCCTACAGTTCCTATGTGTGTTATATGGTAACATCATGTGTTGCCTTTAATTTCTACAATAAACTTTGTAGAATATAAAACATCTTCTTCTTATCCAGTGCCTCTCTAGGACCACTCTATCTGGGTGCTTATGGGAGGCATCATTTGTATGTGTATGCCTCCCAGATATTGTACATACAGCCAAAACATTTAAGCTAGGATGACAACATCCTGGCAAACTACCAGTAGCTATAAAGGATTTCTTAGGACAAAGAGCTTTTTAACTTTTTGGCAGCCTGGCAGCATGCCTTTGTACTATCTGTCTGTTCAGGACAATTTGAGATCAGAGTCTAGGAAATTTCAATTTTAGTTTCTCTGGTAACCTGGGCTTTTCTTCCCAAGGTGTATAAAATGGGGAAGGTAGCACAGATGGATGATTTTACCTACAGTTCTCATAATTTCATGTTTATTTACAGCTAAGTAATACTTTATAATATTAAAATTAAATGTAACACATTTTTATTATCAGTCCATCCATTGATGGGCATCTAGGTTGATTCCATTTTTCAACTATTGTGAATAGAGCAGGAGTAAACATAGATGTTCAATATCTCTGTAATAAGATATAAAATCCTATAATATATATGTATATCAGATATTAGTATATCTTAAACATAATATTTCCATTTATAGGTTCACAAGTAAGCTCCAGATGGATTTCCAAAGTGGCAACACTACACTAAAACCTTTCCAACAGTGAATTAGAGTTCCTATTTTCTTAAATCCATGCCAACATCTATTGTCATTTGTATTATCAATGATGGCCATTCTATATGGAGTAAGGTAAAATCTTAAATAGAGAACAAGAATACTAAGATCAAAAGGGTTAAAGAGGGAAGCAGAGTAAAGGGATTGAAGAGTGACAGGTGGAGGAAGGGTTAATGAAATTGAAGTATGCATGAAAAAGTTTCACAGAGAAGTAAAATCTTTTTTTAAAATCTAGTTTGATTTTTTTAATTGATTTTCTTGAGCTATACAGTTTTCTCTGCTCGCCTCCCTGCTACTCCCCTCCCATTCAACTCTCTTCCATGGTCCCCATGCTTCCAATTTACTCAGAATATCTTGTCTTTTACTACTTCCCATATAGATTAGATCCATGTTTTTCTTGGGGTCCTTATTTTGTCTAGTTCTCTGGGATTCTGATTTGTAGGCTGATTTTCTTTGCTTTATGTTTATTAACCACTGATAAGTGAGTACATATGGTAATTTTCTTTCTGGGTCTGGGTTACCTCACTCAA
>JAQHUG010000140.1:1547608-1566569 GCA_028555095.1 Dicrostonyx torquatus | reverse complement strand
ACCAAAGAATGGATAAGGAAAATGTGGTACATTTACACAATGGAGTACTACACAGCAGAAGAAAATAATGACATCCTGAATTTTACAGGAAAATGGATGGAGCTAGAAAACATCATTATTGTGCTAATATACTGATTGAAATATACTATATCTCACCATCATGTTTGTGTTTGGAATTCTACATTTTGGATGAACTTTTCTTGATTCTCTTATAATCCTTCATTTTTTCAGTGACTATCTGTCAAAGGTTGGCTATGTTCAAGAAAGACCCAGACTCTCTGAGTTACCTAGAGTAACCAGGAAAGCTCCATCATGGTGTCCATAATTTGAATGGAAAGTGGATTGACAAAAATGATCTAGTCGCATCACGATCTTCAAAGGAAGTATCATGTGTAAGCCCTGAGACTCAGGGTGCCTGAACTTCTCAAAAGTGAATAGATAGGAAGAATGATAATGAAACCAAACTAATATGAATGAAAGGGGCAGAAAAAGGGTTAAGTGCAGAACATATATGTTTGACACAAGAAAACAAAGGTCTGAGAGGCTTGACACATGAAATAAAATATAACAGAATTTGTTATAGTTCCTGAGACTGTGTGTCCAGGATCAAAGTGTGGGCAGAATTTTCACTGGAGGCCTCTGTTATTGGTTTGTAGATGACGACCTTCCCACTATATCTTCACTGAATCTTTCTCAGTGTCGGTTTTCCCTATTGCCTCTGACTCTTAGGAGGACTTTAAGCATATTGGGTTAGAATATTCATGCATCCTATACCTTTTCTAAAACAAAGAAGAGTGTTGTATTATTTGTGTTTTAATAAATAAATCTTGCCTGAAGATTAGAGTGCAAATCAGCCAGACTAGTCAGCCATACAGGCCAGGCAGTAGTGGCACACACCTTTAATCCCAGAACTCAGGAGAGAGAGGTAGATGGACTTCTGTGAGTTCAAAATTCCCTGGGATACAAAGATTGAATCTGTTTAAAAGAGAAACAGAGTTCACACAAGGGTGATCTAGCACTTGAGATCACACGCCTCTAATCACAGCACTAGGGAGATGGAGAAAGGCACCATATGGCTGGGCAGGAAGAAGAATATAAAGGGAAAGAGTCAGAAACTCAGTGGAGTGTGCAGGTTGAGGATTCGTGGACACAGGATCTCATCCATACAGTCTGAAAATTTGATAGAGGTAAGAGGTCTTTCTAGTGGTTGACTACTTAGGTTTTCTGATCTTTTCTTGAACCCCAATCTCTATCTCTGGGTTTTTAATACACATGTTACATTAAAGTCCTCTTCATTGAACCTGGAAGACCTCCTCATCCTGTGAGGTGGGAATTCCTCAATTTAACTTACAAACCCTGAAGCTATAAGCATTCATATGTACTTAATTAGATTATATCCCTTGTTGGTGATACCACTATTTTGTTCAGCAAAGGAAAAAGTATGGAGGGTAAAGTATTGAAGACATCTGTGGAGTATTGGGTGAAAGGCAAATTACATTAGATTGCCCACGTATTCCTCCAGTTTAAAGCCCAACACTCCTCTCTTAAAAGGGCATATGATTTTCAAGATTCTTACTTATTATTTAGAGTAATTTGTTACACAAATATTTAATGGTTTAATTTTCTCTGTTCCCCACCCATCATCCCTCCCTTTATTTTATCTTAGACATACGTACTGGATAGAGGTATCTCTAGGAACTCTTTGTTGTTTAACTGAAAGCTCATCGTGATGATTTTCTTTATAACACTTTTGAGATGTCAGCATGGTCCTACAGCATGTGGGGTTTTCTCTATGTTAGGACCACGGAAAACCCTTTGGATTTTCTAAGCACATTTCAATCCTCTGCACCTTTCAGGAAAGGGCATATTGAATTAAATTAGAAATGCGATGTAATTTGCATGTGATTTTACCTGATTCACTAACTTCAAATCTTATACCAAGTTGTTTTCCCCACCTCTCTTCTCTGAAATAGTCATTTGGATGGGTAGCTGACATATGATTTACTATTACCATCATTTCATTTTATATGTGGAAAGCAAAGCCGATGATATATTTTCAATTGCCCTGAGGTCTATTTAAGGACATTTTGTTCTCTCTAATTTTTTTTCTTTTTTACAATTGTTTCATGTCTGGTTTAGTATTTAGTGATTACAGTTATTTGGAAGTCCCTTACTCTTTTTAATTTTAGTCTGTCTTCACTCATTATTTTTAATTAACAGAGTATTGCTGTTGGATTTGTGTTTTTTAATCAAGAAAATGAAGCAGAGCAATTAGTACCTTGAAATTATGAGCAAGCTAACCCATATACTTCTCAGCAGACATTGATTGTATCCCAAATCCTTTGTATTCTGAACAAAGACAGAAACCCATAAAAAAAAAATCTTCTGCCTTGAATATAGTTGACTGAGGCAACATAGAGTCAGACACACTAAAGCTAATTACCTACAATAAGTGATTTGAGGCAGAGCCAATGTGAGATTTGGGAGTACGCATATTAAAGTCACTATTATAGAAGTCATTAAATGAGACAAAAGAAGTGAGGGATGGATATATAATGCATGGAAGAAAATCATGTGGGAGATTAAGAAAATTGCATTGCTATTCTGTTTTTTTCTAGTTAAAGTGAATGACCTTTGCTGGTCATGGTTTTGAATTTAGTATTTATGAGAGAACATAGCCTTGTCCTATGCTCAATGTATGCAGTTTAATCCTTGTTGTCCTCTGATCCCCATCACCTTTCCTTATTCCTCCCCTCTCATATTGATAACTAGATACACGGCAAGAAAATTATATGAATGTGTCAACTCAGAGAACAAGGGTACTGTGTGCTGTTCTTATCTAGGTGAAAGCAGGGTTTTTTTCCCAATGTCATAGTCTCTTTAACAGTCACAAAACTGCTGGGCTTATCATTTATAATTTCTCAATTGACAAAGGGATGTCCTCTCAACGCACACTTTGCCAACACTCATTGAATTGTTAGTCCCAGTAGGCCTGACTCTCGTTTGGCTGGATGTCTCTATTTTTGTAGAAAGTCATTTTCCCAATAACTCATTATAATATACTAATAAATATGAGTAAGATGTCTTATTATGTCTGTGACAAGGTTGCAATAAGCTGTATGAGTGGTTGAAAACTGAACATAATTCAGACAGCATCCTAGATCTATACTCTTTCTCTTATAAAAGAAAATCATGCTAGCACCTAAAAGATTTTAATAAATGCATATTCAATTAAGAAAAATGTACTGCATAGAATGCTAACAAGCATTTGTGTTTGTTTGGAAAAGTCAATAAAGCTGGAGAGGAAAGGAAATTACTTCGCTCAAATAACGTTGGGACATATTGGTATATTTTACCCATTAAGACTTATTATTTTACTACTGTACATAAGTTTAGAGGTGACTTTTCCAATTATTTTCTAGTTACTAGAGAAATGAAATGGGCTACACTTTCCATTAGAAAAAGCTCTGTAAAGCAAAGCCACAGTCAACAAGACAAAACGACAGCCTACAGAATGGGAAATGATCTTCACTTACTCCATATCAGACAGGGGTCTAGTCTCCAAAATATAAAAAGAACTCAAGAAACTGGTCATCAAAAGAACAAATAATTCAATAAAAATGTGGAGTACAGACCTAAACAGAGATCTTTCAACAGATGAATCTGAAATGGCTGAAAGACACTTAAGAAAATTTTCAACATCCTTAGTCATCAAAGAAATGCAAATTGAAATAACTCTGAGACCTCTAAGAATGGCCAAGATCTTACTGATGACACTGATGACAACTTATGATAGAGAGGTTGTGGGTAAAAGGAACACGTGGCTAGTGGGAATGCAAGCTGGTACAACCCCTTTGGATGTCAGTGTGACAGTTTCTCAGGAAATTAGGAAACAGCCTTCCTCAAGACCCAGTAATACCACTTTTGGGTATATATCCAAAGGATGCTCAATTGTGACAGATGGACATGTGCTCAACTATGTTCATAGTAGCTTTGTTTGTCATAGCCAGAACCTGGAAACAACCTAAATGTCCCTCGACCAAAGAATGGATAAGGAACATGTGGTATATTTACACAATGGAGTATTACACAGCAGAAAAAAAAACCGACATCGTGAATTCTGCAGAAAAATGGATGGAGCTGGAAAATATCATTTTGAGTGAGGTAACCCAGACCCAGAAAAACAATTATTACATGTACTCACTCCTAAGTGTTTTTTAAACATAAAGCAAAGAAAACCAGCCCAAAAATCACAATCACAGAGAACCTAGACAACAATGAGAACCCTAAGAGAGACATTTATAGACCTAATCTACATTGGAAATAGAAAAATTCAAGATCTCCTGAGTAAATTGGGAGCATGGGGACCTTGGGAGAAAGTTGAACGGGAGGAAAAAGGTATGGAGGGGAGCAGATAAAAATGTAGAGCTCAATAAAATCAATAAATGAAAAAAGAAAAATCTGCTTTCTGTAGTTAAATTAGAAAATAATTTACAGTCTAGAGCTGATTTAAGGGTTGTTTAACAGATATGGAAAGTAGATGAAATATGGAATAAAGACCTAAAAGAAGAGCCTAAATAAGTTACCATACAGAATCTAATAAAGTTTAGCATATATTATGTAACAGACCTCTGTGTTGGGTAAAACTCTATTAATTTTGTAAACACTGGAACAAGAGGCTCAATATTTCAATTCTTATGCTAAAAATAAATCCATAAGAAGCCTTGTGTGATAGCTTATGGATTTCAAATAATCATACATTTGTCATGAATATGAGTCTCTGGCTTCCATCACACCTCTGAACTCTGTCTATATTTGAGAACTCTGTGGAGAAATTTCCTTATGTAACTAAATATCTACCAGGTAGCAAAAGTAAAAGTAATATTTATTTTTTGCCTTTTAAATTATTATATAACTTTATTTAATATTTGAAAATACAGAAGTATAACTCTTGGCTCTTGATTATGTTTGCTAATAATTTGTTAAGTAATTATGTTTGCTAAGATAGTTTCCAGATGAAAGAAGAGCCTAAATAAGTTACCATACAGAATCTAATAAGGAACTCCTAAAATGATAAGGCAGATTTATCTGCAGTAGTAGAAAGATTTTGGATATGCTTTATGGAATATTTTAGTAGTGCATATTCATTAGAAGGGTTGATTTTGAATAACAAAATATGTTTCACTGTGTGAAACTATTAATAGTGTTCTGCTGTTTCTTTTACAAAAAATAAACTTGAGTACCAAATTTACATTGGCTAAAAGCATGGAAAAACTACTTTCCTCTTGCACAAATGATTCTGTTATTATCATATTCATTACTAGCACTTTCCTAAATCGAGTCTGCTTTTTGTCACCTGGAATTTATGAAACTAAAATCACTTCCTTAAATTTTTAGAATGTTCATTGTAGATTTACATTTGAATATGAAAATGTGTATATAGGATTCAGAAGGAGGAAAGGAAAAGAGAAATGTTGAAATTAAATTACAATCTCAAACATAAGTCACAACAACATATTGTATGCCAATAAATTATATAAGTGAATAGGCAACTTAAAAAAGAAAATTTACAAATCTTTGTATAATATTGCAAAAAAAAATTGAATTTGCTAGATAAATTAAAATTACTAAATATAGCTTGAAAATAAGCAAGAAACATATAACTTAAGTGGTTAATTAAGAAAATTCTCAAGAATAAATAATCTCACATAAAGAAGAGAACAGAAAATGATTTTCAATTTGCAAATAACAGATTATAACATTTTAACTTGATCAATACTGCAGAACCAAACAACGAAAACACAGAAAAATGTAAGCTTACATCTTTACCAAAATTTTATTATATCAATGTGTGTGTGTGTGTGTGTGTGTGTGTGTGTGTGTGTGTGTGTATATATATATATATATATATATATATATAAAACAAATGGTCGATTGTGTTATATATTAGGAATGTGGATCAGTCAATGCGATTTGCTACATTTAAAACATAGAGGAGAAAAATAATTTGAGAGAAATGTAAAAGGGTAAAATTAAGTAGCTGTTTTCAGCTAATGTGAACTGGAAGTGAAATACTTAATTTGATAAAGGATCTTCATCAAAAATCAGTCACTGAAGCGACATCTCACCCCAGACCCCATTTCCAATCTAAATTCTACAGTAAAATGACTTCTTTCCAGCGCCACTGCTTGTCTGGCCTCTTTTTTTCTTTTGGTTTTTCGAGACAGGGTTTCTCTGTAACTTTGGAGCCTGTCCTGGAACTAGCTCTTGTAGACCAGGCTGGTCTCGAACTCACAGAGATCCACCTGCCTCTGCCTCCCGAGTGCTGGGATTAAAGGCGTGCGCCACCACCGCCCAGCTGTCTGGCCTCTTATTTTAGTCAAGAATAATGGAAGTCTAAAATTAAACTGTATGCCCCATAGGATTGTTAGGTGATTTCCTTGAACATGAGAGTCAAATATTGTTTTCTAATAAGGCATACCTATTTGCTAATAGTTTCATTCTTAATTCATATGTTCCTTAAAATAAATATTAGTGTGCATATCCCTCCAGTTTTGCCCTATTCTTGACCTCAATTCTTTTCTGAAGGACAAAATCGGTATACAGGTGTTGGAGAATGTATCTGTAGCAATAAAGTCAAGGTCAAATCTGATGCTAAATAACTTACCTGGTTTGCTTTCTGTTGCTGTGACAACCTTAGTAGGAAGGGTTTGCTTGGTTTATACTTTCTTATATTGTCCATCAGGGAGGGAAGTCAGGACAGGCACTCAAGATGGAGACCTGAAAGCAGGACCTGACTCAGAGGCCATGGAGGAGCACTACTCAGAGCCTAGCTCCCTGTGGTTTATGTACTTTCCTTTTCAACCCAGGAACAACCACAGAGTGGCACTAGCCACAGTTTAATGGGCCCTCCCACACCAATAATAACTCAAGAAAATGCCTGACAAAGTTGCCTACAAGCCAGTCTGATGGAGCCATGTTCTAAGCTGAGACTCTTTACCCCCCAGACAACTCCTGCTCCTGCTGAACAGAACATTGTTTGTAACGTTAGGATACCTACAACAGACAATGAAATTTCATTGTCTTTATTTTACGTTACTTAGTGTCACAAACACTTATCTTTGAAGATATGAAAGTCAATTAACTTCTTATAATACTCATTTTCTCATCGATAATACATGCTTTTTGAATATAATAAAAAATACATATACACGTGGGGGTAATTAATCCAGTTTTTGAAATAAAATAGACTTCCAGAAATTGGAAATCAAATGGTTCTTCTGTGATGATATCAGGAAGATAATTGAGTACAAATATGGAAAGCTTCTTTCCTACACAAAAGCAGCAACTTTTGGGCCAAGACATTTTTTTCCCAGAGGACACTTGCAAGGACTGAGGTAGATTTCATTAATAGAATCACAAGTGTAGCTACCTCTAACTTCTCTTGAATTGAGAGCAGCTCTGATATTTTCCAAAGCATAGAATAACCCCTACTCAATCCAAACAATGGCTCATAAGGCTCAAAATATTAACATTTGATATGTTCTAAAGAATGTATCGTATATGACATATTCACAGTACTGACCAGGTCAGTAGCTAAACTGGAATTATGATTTATTTTAATATTTTTTCCTGACAGCACATTATGGGTTATTTCTTCTGAACTTGCTCCCTATTATTTCAGACCCATTGTTCCAGAAACGGAGCTTTTGCAGGGCTAGCCCTCATCAAAAGCAACAAGGGAGGGGCAGTATGAAGAGGTAATTTTACTAGGGGAGTGTGTCAGCATTAAAAGATCCGCTTCAAGCTGGATAGTTGTTTCTTTACAGCACATGTCTCCCCACCAGCTTCCAATTTCTGACATTAGACATGTAATGTACAGGGAAAATTTTACTAAAAGGACACATATTTTTCATAAAGAATGTAGCAGCCATGCAATAAATATGTCACTGTAAAATGACTGACTGTTCATGACCCCATGTAGGAACTAGGTAGACAGGGTACCTATTTACTTGATTTATGTGACAAGGAATATAATTGCCATGATTTATTTAAGACAGTAATTCCCACATCTTTTAAAAAATAAAGCAGGCTGCATAGTGAAGAAATTCATTTTCATGTGAGTACTTTAACTGACATAGGCTTTCTTTTATCTTTCTATCAGATGCTCCTCAAATTTATCTGATTTTTCCCTTTAATTAGGAGTTGCTTCTTTATGACAGAAAAATTCTTTATGATGTATAAATTAACAAAATTTATACAAGGTCACCAAATTCATTATCATAAACACAATTTCGGTGTCCTCAATAAGTGCACTTAAAGTGTCAGCTCATGTATAATATAAAAATCTCATACATGTCAAAGAAACTAATTTTTCACATAGAAACTGATTAATTCACATGTTCCATTCTGTGTACTAATACATAGTCTCCATTTCAGTACCGTCGACTGAATCCACAAAATCCGGAAAGCTTCTAACTCTGTCCTTCTAATCGCTTTTATTTAATTTTAAGTTTTTCATAATTAATGAAAACACAGGTGCTAGAAAAAGGGCTTCGTTGGTAAAAGCTCCAGCAAGTGTCAGGGTGTAAGTTTGCTTCTGTAGACACAGAGCGTGATGGAAAGAGAGGATGCCTCCTGCTCTCCACTTGCATACTATTTCCCTGATCCCAAACAAATAACATAAATTCAATTAGAAAAGCGAAAATACAGCACCCTCAAAAATGTTGCTTATATAATTTCTTTTATATAATGAGTTGCAAGGCAAAATTAGGGAAAAAAAGGAAACAAGAATTTGGCAAACTCTCTCCTTCTCCCCATGTACAAAATGTGTTAACACAATCTTTTCTTTTTCTTTTTCTTTTTTTTTTTTTTTTTTTGGTTTTTTTCGAGACAGGGTTTCTCTGTAGCTTTGGCGCCTGTCCTGGAACTAGCTCTTGTTGACCAGGTCTCGAACTCACAGAGATCCGCCTGCCTCTGCCTCCCAAGTGCTGGGATTAAAGGCGTGCACCACTACCGCCTGTCTACACAATCTTTTCAATGTGCTCTTTTGAATAAGCTTAAATTTTTATAGACTTTCATTCTTAGCATCATATCTGCTCTTATTTTTACCTTAGAAGGAGGAAGGTTACCCGAAGCAAGATATTTGACTGGTGTAGGGTAGAACACTGGTGTGAAGAAAGAAACGGTGAAAATAAACCCAAAGCCTATGATTGATTTCTCTTTTCTTATCAATGTTTAGCAGAGATATGCCATGCGGGTTATCAACCCAGGTTTGTGAAAGAAACCAGGCAAAAGCAGGTATACCTCATTACTAGAGTGTCCTCTTTCTGGAGTGAGCTGGCAAGAAGCTCTCTGTCCTAAGTCTGTGATATGTAACAAATGTTTCCCTTGGGGGATCTTTTATCCTGAATACTTAGAAAAAAAAATATTTAATGAGGGAACTAAAATGTTTGTGTAAACAACATAACCTAAAATGAGGCATACAACACATGACAAAAAAATCAACTCACCATTACGGTACTGACTACACTACTACTGTTCTGCCCCTGCTAGAATCAGAAGTAGAAAACAATCAAAATTTTATCATCTCTTGGTATTGTGCAGTGTGCAATTTATCAAACTGACACCAACTCCCAAAGTTTTAGGGCTCTCTCCTTATTTCAGATCATAGAGCATTCATGGATCACCAATTATCACCGAGAGCTTTCTCGAGCAGAGGCTAGGTGTTTAATCCAGAGATGTACAAATCCGTGTCACAGGGAAGAGTTAGTAAATGCAGTCGCCAGATGGAAGTCTGCCAATTTCTTCTTCCCTTGGCCTACAGCGGGGCCAGATAACAGAACCTTCTAATGAAGCCTGGGCAGTAGTGCTGTTTCTGGCCCAAGGAACACACGCTGAAGCAAGTGCTATAGATACCTCACCCTGGCTTAGCTGAAATGTGTTATATTATAATTTGGAGTATTTTGTTAAAATTTATAATGACTGACTTACACACTTGACATTGGTAAAGTGAATACAGTTTACTATTTACAGTGATCCCTTGCATTTGGCAGCTTATAGTGACCGACCAAATTATTAATTAATCTAAGAAACCTGGCAAATCATCTCTCAGCAGGTCTATAGAGATTCTGCCACTTTAATTCAAAGATGCCTGGGAAAATAGAAGCTACACTTTTAGGTGCCAATGATTTAATATTTATGTTTTATTATTCTGTTTCAGCTTATTCAGACCCTGTTTTTTAAAAAAAATTAGAACTTCATGGAAATCTGGATTGCTCTGATAATTGAAAAGGAAAGAAAGCTATAACTTAATTTGCTTCCTCAGTGGATGGGTAACAAGAGACACGCCATAATAATGCTAACCACAGGAGGTCAGGGCAAAAGATGGCCCACTGGTGTTTTGATTACGACAATGGGTTTGTATAGGCATCACTGATGTATGGTTCTTGTTGTGTATCCACTCACAACTCTATTGAACTCCATTATGAAAGTTTATTGCAGAGCTACAGCATTATAAGTAACAGGAACAGCCGGAAAACCCTGAGGAAAACATAGTTAAATTGCGGATTAAATTGTTTATTTAAATGGAAGAAATCGTCTAGTATTAATTAGAAAGAAGATTATTTTTAACTGTGAGAGCTTGGGCTTTCTGCCACTTGCTTGTGAGGTTACGGTTTAAAAGGCAACAAAATGGCACAAGTTAAGTGTGCATAAACCACCCATTCAGAGGAGTGAGGGCAACAAATATATTGCTTTCCCCAATTTCATCAAATTGTCAATTGGCGTGGTAGCCATCTTTTTATAGAAATTATTGATCCCAGTGGCATGGCAGCTGTTGCCTCTCTTCTCAGCAGGGAGCCAGCTGCCATTTTGGTGATAATCACATTCTCTGTCAAATATTGGTGTCAACATTAAACATTACACATTAGACAATGTCGCCATGTTCTATTTGAGATTTATTCCTTTACTCATAAAATAAAATGTTGTTTCTTATTGAAATTGATTTCTCTATATAGTCTAATTTAAGTAGAATAATATTCACTTGTCGAAAAGCCATTTATTCAGAATGAAATCATATTATAACTACTATAAAAGTAATTTTACTTATAATTAATAGTTTAAATTGATTCATTGAAGTTACAAAATTAAAATTAAAATTTTTCTTTAATTATACAAAAGATTGAGAGGTAGAGCAATATGATGTTTGAATAACAGATAAAAGATATATAAAAAAATTAAATCCAAGTCTTTGCCAATGCTAGCCTAAATCCATAAAGCATATTGAAGTTCAAGTTCACTCATGCTTTTTGATGTTAGGCAAACATAAGCGTGACTATGGATCCTGGGCATCTTTGCATATTCATGCTGTCTGAACTAAGAATTCATGGGGCTATTGGGTCTTTTCCCAGGACATTCATCCATGATGCGGAAACTTGAAGGATATGGTAATGAATCGCCCATCAGGAAAAAGAGTATGCTCCTTCTGTCTTCCACTTGTAGATTCACCTCAGTAATAATGTGAACTGATACGGGCCTACACATCATCACCTCTGTGTGACATAAGGGCAAGTGTAAGCCCATTTAATATGCAGAATAAAATTGAAAGCACATGGACATTCCAAGCAATGTACACTCAGCACACTGTAAAGCTATTAACCTTACACTAAGCACATTAAAAAATTAGTTTCTACATTATGTAATTAATGGAATCATTTATGGTGAGTTAGAGTCTATCTAATTTGTCATTTTGCTTTGCTGTTATTGTTTCTTTCTTGGAGCAATAAGTCTTTGTTATGTCACAAATGGCACATAGCAACAGAGGTTATTAGTCGCATCACGTTTCTTAATCAAATATATATTAACATCATATTTATTCTGTGGGACTTAAGGCTTTGATTATTATCTCAAACTAGGATACTACCACAAAAATTTCCAAGAAATATATATATATATATATATATATATATATGAAAATGAACATGTTACATATATATGATATACATATATGCACATGATGTAAATGCATGTATGCATGTTCATCAAACACAGTGAAACTGATTAGGTTACTATCAAATCAATCATTGATCACTATTTATATTAAAAAAGCTTAAGGAGATTCAAATATATTTATCATATATTTTAAACATACAAGCATTTTGAAGACCTTGAGAATAAGCTCAGTTATGCACCACTTTTATGCCAATGACCAGGGACCTGCTTGATTATAGCTGAGCAAGTAGCAAATGCTAGATTCTACTTGGCACGTTCTAATTTGCATTCTATCCATCAATTCACTCCTCATGAATTATAAGGAAACTTCAATGTGAGTTTTTTTTTCTTTTTTTTTTTCAGTTTCCTTTTTAAAATTCCATTCCTTCTTAATTTAAATAACACTTTTCTTTATTTTACATACCAACAGTTTCTCCTCCCTACTCTCATCCAGGCCCATCCCCTTTCCCATTTACCCTCTTCCCCATCCTTTACCCCTCCATCTCCATTCAGAAAGGGACAGGCCTCTGATGAGTTCATGGGAACTCCTGGATACTGAACCAACAGTCAAGGAGCCTGCATGGGACCTACCTAGGCTCTTTACATGTGTGTGACAACTGTGTAGCTTGATCTCTTTGTAAGGCTTCTAAAAGTGAGAAAAGGACCTCTTCCTGGCACTTAGATGGGTTTTGGTAGCCTGTTTTCCTTACGGGATTACCTGCTCCTCCCTCAACCTGAGTGGAGGACCTCAGTTCTGCCTCAACTTGATGTGCCATGCTTCAAACAAGTGTTCTTATAATTAAGAGTTTGCATAGGCTATTATTCCATTTTGTTGCGGTCATTTAAAAATTGTATAATAATATTATTTAAAAAACAAGTATCAAATTGATAATATTAGTTGTACAAAATTAAATGCATAATTATATCCATATTGTATCAAAATATTAATAAATTTTAAAGTATTTGTATTGCTATAAACTTAATAACGACTATATTTTTGGCAGATACAATTTTAGTAGTCACATCATCGTTGACATATTAGACAATACATTGTCTTTGTATTTATGTAATGACCATTTTCCTTCTTTCAGTTGTTAGTTGGTTATCTTACTTTTGAGGGTTTCATTTATGGTATTGTATTTATATCATTTTCACAACTCCCTCTTCCCTTAGATCTCTGATACCCCTTCAGCTACTCTCAAATTTGTGACTGTTATTCTTTAAATATTATACAAATTACCTACAGATTATATTTAGTGTTGCTCATATGTAGTTTAATTTATTTCTAGCTTGTACTCTATCCATCAATTGACTCTTGATAAATTATAAAGGTCTGACAAAATGGGTTTGGATAATCTAGCAGGATGATCCTTCAATAAAACTGATATTCCCTCCCACAGTATTAATTGTTTATAGCTAGCTCATCATCTAGGTGTGTGAGCTTGTGGGATTTCCCTGATCAACGTTGGTGTGTCATCTGGTATTCTTATACAAGGATTGCTTCAACAACCATGTCTACCATTTTGTTGAAATTTCACACTTGCTGTCTGCCTCTTGTTTCTAGAAGACACTATATTACAGCAAGTGTCCATTGGTTTTTATATTTTTCCCACCATCCTTCCACACATTTTTTCTGAGCCATTCACATAGGTAGATATATAGTAGTATATAGTTGGCATTGCTGACCCCAAAGTTCTTTATTCTCTGTGTTTTGACTAGTTGTGGATCTCTATAATATTCCATCTGCGACAAAAAGAAATTCCTTTGCTATGGAATGAAAACTACACTTATGTGGGTATAAATATTTCCATACACTTAGAACTTACATTATTTTCAGGAAAATGGTCATTGTAGAGTCTTCTTTAGTATAATCACCTACTTATTGATAGAATGTATTATTTTCACTTATTGACTCCAAATATTTCTTTAAATTCAGAATTAAATTCTCATGTAACTGTAATTAATGTAAATGAACCAGGGTTTCAATGGACAATAGTAGAAAAAAATGCACAAACTGCTCCTTTGTTCAAGGGATATAAGTGATGTCAGTTTCAGGGCTTCATGAAAAGATTTCTTTGAAGTAAGTAAGACACTTTCTTCTTCCTTTCACCTTCCCTTACCCCAACCAACTGCCATCTCAAACTGAAAATATTAGTCATACCTATGGCTATGAAATTTCATGATTTTTGAACTCCCTTGGTATGGCTGGTCTAGTGTCTCATCAGTGGGTCAGAAGCCATCTTTTGATGATCCAATTAAACAGCTCATCCTTTAGCTTTACCTGACCTAGGTCAAATCATTCTCCTACACTGATCAAATCTAAGGAAGGCCAGATTGTCACACAAGATACACAACCAAAGAAAGAAGTTCACCAGCTAAGGCGAAATCCAAAAATCAAAACAGCATGAATGGTCAAAACAGCATGCCTCTCATGAAACCTAATGTAAGAGAACCACCTAGATGAACCCCACGACTCAAAATTAAAAGAATTATCAAAGTTTAACAAAGAATGCAAGAAATTTTAAAAAGACAGGAATAAATGCATCATTGAACTTTAAGAGAGTAACGAAAAATTTTGAGTGGCAACCAAGAAAATACGAATCCTGCTGAATGAAATCATGGAGACAATTTAAAAACCAAAGTCAATAAAAATACAGGAACATTGAAGAAACACAAGGTGAAATTAAGACAGAATTGCTAACAGAACACCCAGGGAAATTCCTTGCAAATAGGATAAATAAAGATAGAGTAGAAGGACGAATAAGTAAAGGTTTTTTAAAAGAAATTAAAAGGATGGGAATAGAACATACAGACAATGTAGAACACCACAAAAAGGCCAAATCTTCAAATCATAACATATAAAAGGGAGAAAAATTCCAGGTCAATGATGTCGACCTTATCTTCAACAAGTTAGAATACTTCCCCAAATTAAGGGAAAATGTACTAATGCATGTACAAGAAAGTACAAACTGAGCCACACAGTTTGGGTGTCTTTCTCATGAAAAATTGGAAGAATAATTAAGAAAAAGCAAACATGAGTGGAAATCCATCATATTGGACCTTGGAAATATTTTTGGAAAAGTTTCATATGTCCTAAGGAGTTTGCATTTGTACTTGAATATAAGCTGTAGACTCAAATTATTTCCTTTTGTCTAAAGGATTTTAATGGTAGAAAGAAGGCTAAAGCTGTTTGCTGCTATCAGAACATAAAGCAGAACAAAATGAGGCATCTTGAACGACCTGATTAGAAGATTTTTTCGTATAAAATCCATATACAGTAGCTGAATCCACATTGATTTTAAACTATCTGCAAATATGTATATGAATTGCATAATGCTGGGAGTATAACTCCAGGTAGGAGTAAAAGAAAATGTTAGGCTGAATATGCTTAGCAACTATTAGAGAAACAGGTAGTGCTCAATTATCCACAGGACCTCTATAGAAACTAATAATATTCACCTAGTATTTTGTATCATATTGAGATCAGTAGGGCTTTCTTTGTTTTGTTTATTTTACTGTTTTTAGAGAAAGAAGCCCTTGTTTCAGTACTGTCTTGAGTAATATATTAAAATGATATGAATATTCCACATGTGCTATTAATATATTTTGGTAACCTAAGAATTTAAATATTACTTTCTCATTTTTTAATGTTTGAAAAGAAGCCCTTGTTTCAGTACTGTCTTGAGTAATATATTAAAATGATATGAATATTCCACATGTGCTATTAATATATTTTGGTAACCTAAGAATTTAAATATTACTTTCTCATTTTTTAATGTTTGCTGTGAAATAAATGTTTAAAGAGGCATTAGATTAGATACTATAAGTCACAGATAAATGAAATTAATATGAAATTTATAAATTGTCTCATGTTATTAGAAAATCATTAGAAAGAGTATATGCATAGTCCATTTGGAAAAGCATAGTTGTGTCTGAAGTAGCATCGGCTCTAATTACAGAAAAATTTCAACAATTTCCTAATATTTAGAGTTCAGTCAGTAATTTATGCCATATGGTTTGTAGAAAAGCAAAGCCAACCTAGTGACCAAAGTATGGTGATATTGATTTCCATATATGTAATAGTAAAGGAAGTAGCTTCAAGATTAAGTTTCATAAAGTGACTTAAGAAAAACAAATATCATGGTGTCTGTATGCCTATATTTGTAGCTAAGCAGTGGCTAGAAATTCATTTTTTAGGTTATTTTGTAGGACATGTTTGTTTCATTTTTTATCTTCAATCACTAAATTTCTATTCAAACTTCAAGAGAAACTTACATATTACCTTTCCCATATTCTACATACAAGTATTAATTAAAACCATTATCTAATTTAAGAGATGTTATGAACTTCAAGCTTCAAAATTCAGCTTCCTGGATTAAGGAAAACACAAGTTATACTGTATTTTTCACAAACAGTTATCTTTACAATCTGATATTTTAATTTTAGAAATAAGGATTCACTTTATGTTTCTTTGTTTAAAGACTTTAAAAACATCTCATACATACTCTTATATACATGTGGTTCTTCAAAATGAATGTGTTCAGAACTTTAAAAATTAAAGGGCAAAAGTATTTTACAACATTTTATGTAACTAGAAAGTTTAGTAATTGTAATAATCATAAAATTTTTATCACATAAAGAAAAAATTAGCTGAATTTTCAAGAGGACTGTACGACACTGCAAAATTTGCTAGGGTAAGTGCTTCTTCCTTTTAATGAGATGAAGCAAATTGTGTGTCTGCATTGTTGTTACATGTCTATCAGGAGAAGGAAGTTCATTTAAAGTTAACAAGACCAGAACATAGAAAAATAATATTAAATGCAATCATAAATGCTCTTCCTTCTTACTGGCAGGAAGAATGCTAAAGCTGTCTGATATCAAAATTGTCACAGCCACACATGCACACGCACAATAAGTTCTCAACAATAAGACATGAGTTTGGGAGTAAAATTTGACGGGGTATGAGAGAAGTGGAAGGTGGAAAGTGTGGAGTAAGTATAAATATTCTTCGTTGTATATATGTATATGATTTTGAAGAATAAATCATGAAGGTCAAAGAAATAGAAATGCAATTATAAACCTGCTGTAGATTGAGAACAGACTCTACTACACCTGTATGCTAACACATCTCTGTCTCCTTCTTTTAAGAATTGCCTTAATTGTACAAGTCAGAGACTTGGTTAAAGGTAACACTCGGGATAACAGACTTTCCTGTGATAATGTAGTTTTCATTTCCCAAATTCCTGCACCCCAGTGCAGTTCCTACCAGTCACGATCACTTCTGTTGTGTCTGCCCTTCTTACTTTGTCCCAATTCAGAAAGGTATATGTTAAGTTTTTTCTGGCCCGATAAGTCCCTCTGCCTACACAACAATTCATATCAAACCAAATCAGACCTAATTAGAAGAAGCCCAGGTTTAATGGATGTCAGTGCTCCCAGGTTAGCCCCTGCCCCTGGGAAAACATGTAGAGGGGGTAAGAAGAAACCCGAAAGACCACCTGTTCGTTATCTGGGGGGAAGTTTAAATAGCCTATGGGAGTGGTCTTTGCCTTCATTTGGCAGGCTTTCTTTGGAGGTGGAGTCTGAACTACAACCACTCCCCAGGGAGGGGACTCTGAGCCCCACAGCCAAACATTCCAGACGTTTTGGTATATGGATGCCAGGGGTCAATGGTGAAGCTTTCAACCAGACATTCCAGACTCTTCGGATAAAGAGGTGCCAGCTCAAGTCTGGCTACTTCCTGAAGGCATCTGGCAACATGGGAGAGTGGAGAGTTGGGAGTTGGTGGGCTCATGTTCAGTGAAAGGTGTGGCTGGAGAGGCGTCGGTTTACTGCCACCCTGGAGACCTCAGGCAGCTGCTTCTTGAAGGATATAAGAAGGCAGGTGGCTAGAAAAAATAATGTTATTACCCATCTTGTTTGTACTGACAAAGATAAGTGTGCCAGGACGAGGAACAGATAGGCCCTTTATTGTGGCATCTTGGAAAACTGGAGGGTGGAAGGTCCAAACTGCTGGACAGACAGAGTATCCTGAATAGGTGCCCGCTTGAGCATGGAGAGATGGTACAAGCATGGGTGTGTCAGAAGCTTGGCAGCCAAGGGGATTGTGAGGATTACAGTGTGAGGTCCTGTCCATCGAGGTTTAAGAGACCTAGGAGCTAGCTGTTTGAGGAGCACTCTGTCCCATGGAGAGAGAGGGGGGCAGTTTCAGGGCCATTAGGGTCTACTGGTATGGGAGCAGGGAGACAGCTGTCAGCATGTGAACAGAGAAGGGACCTGAGTAAGGAGTGGTAGGGTGTTTGGGGGGGGGAGGTGGTGATTAAAGAGAAAGGAGCCATAAAGGAGCTCGAAATGGCTCAGACTCAGGGGAATGTGGAGTGGCCCAGAGATGGGTAAGGGCAATGGGGAGAAAGGAAGGCCAAGATAACCTGAGTTCAATGCAGAGCTTGATTAGCTGTTGTTTGATGAGTCCATCAGCTCTCTCCACCTTTCCCAAGGATTTTGGGTGGTAAGGAATCTGAAGGTTTCAGGAGATGTTGAGAGCTTTTGACATTAGCTCCACGACTCTGGAAGTGAAGGCTGGCCCATTGTTCATTTCGGTGGTCTGTGGGATGCCAAACTGAGGAATGATGTGGTCCAGGAGTACTTGAGCCACCACATCTGCTGTTTCTCTGGAGGCCAGAAACACTTCTATCCACCCTGTAAAAGTGTCTTCAAGTGTTAGGGGGTAATGGGTTTTTTTTTTTTATGAGTAGGCATATAGGTGAAATTAACCTGCCAATCTTTGCCCAGTTGATGTCCATGAGGCTGATACAGAGACTGATGTATATGGAGAGCCCCCTGAAGATTGGCCTGGGCACATGTCCAACAGGAGGAGTGAACCTGTGAAATACAATCTTGGAGATGGGTGGGGTCAAAGAGGGGTTCTAAAAAAATAGAACAAAGCTTTGGGGCCTATGTGTAAGGTCTG
>JAQHUG010000140.1:1529195-1544588 GCA_028555095.1 Dicrostonyx torquatus | reverse complement strand
ATTCTACTTCCCTTTTCAGGAGTGAGAATAGAGGCCTGAATGGCATAGAAATCTAGAAATGGTGCCTGGTTAGAGCGTGGGCCTGGGGCAGATAGTGAAACTCCTTAATATAAACAGAAGGATTAGCAGAGAAGGAACCCAACCACTTTTCTATTTGTGAGAGGTCTGGAAGAGAGACGGGAAGTGGACTTTAATAATACCATTAGCTCCCACTTCCTCCCAGAGAGGGCAGAGAAGGGCAAGATTATGGTGAGACCTCATAGGAGAGGAGACAGGAAATGATTAGGGAGGGGTTAGGCCAGTGTGTTAAGAGTCCAAGAGGTGGGTTGTGGCACGGAGGGGTAGGGAGAGACAGTAGGAGGAAGTGGCAGGGAGGAAGGTAGGTAAGGAGGAAGAAATTGGCCTTTAAGCTTTTCTTTGGCTGGGGAGGTGTGAGAGGGTGTGGGGAGGAGGTGGGGAGAGGGAGGAATGTGGAGAATGTTGTTCCACAGGAGGGGATTAGGTAGTCAGGATTTGAGGGGCTGGGGGAGGGGCCATTGTCTCTGGCAGCGTGTTCATGACAGAACTTTCAGGATTCCAATTCCCAGAGAGTTGAGAATCTGGAAGTGCCATGACCCTGGCAAGCAAAACTGGTGCCATAAGACACTGGCTACTGGGGGAGGGATTGGAGCCCAGAGCCCAGAAACCACAGACATATGAGAGCTCTGTCCACTTATCCCCAAGCTGGCAAAAATTTTTAAGGACCAGGAGGACAGAAAATTCAAGAGTTCCTCTGGTGGTCATCCTGTTCCATTGTCAGTGTCATATTGAGGCCAGATCTTAGTGCATGGAGAAATTAACCATTTGGACAGATGGTATCAGAGTTCCCAATTTATAAAGATTTTGTAGAAGGCAGCCCAGGGGAACTAGCTTCAAATGGCAAGAGCCCATTTTTACAAGTCTATGCCTACTACAATGTGTCCACTGTGAGAAGATTCTTGAGTCAAAAACAGAGGTTTGTGAGAAATGCATGGGCAGACATCTCAGTTCCATGCAATCCTACCTCTGGGAGGAACTCACCCAGATGAAGCCAATCTGAGCCTGGTGGAGAGCATGGGCAAGAAGGGCTTTTTCCAACACTTAGCCCTGGGCCAGTGGGAAAAATAACCCCCACCATGGGATCTACAAATGCTAAGTTTGTTCCTGCCTGATTAGCCTCTCCAATGATGCAATAATCCAAATCAAACCAAACCAGACCTAATTAGAAGAAGCCCAGGTTTAATGGATGCCAGTGCTCCTGAGTGTCTCCTGGGAAAACAAGGAGGGAGGAAAGGAGAACTGGAAAGACCACCTGTTCTTCTGTTCATTCTCTGGGGGGTGGGGGTCAGTTTAAATACCCTATGGGAGTATTCTTGTTCTTCCCAGCTGCCCGGCTAGCATACAACCGAAATAACCACACAGAAACTGTATTAATCACTGCTTCGCCTATTAGTTCTTGCCTCTTAATGGCTAACTTTCACATCTTGATTTAACTCATTTCTGTTAATCTGTATATCGCCACGTGGCAGTGGCTTACCGGGAAAGATTCAGAATGTCTGTCTCTGGTGGCTCCATGGCATTTCTCTGACTCTGCTTTCTTCCTCCCAGAATTCATTTCTGTCTTCTCCACCCACCTAAGTTCTGCCCCTATCAGACCAAGGCAGTTTCTTTATTCATTAACCAATACAAGCAGCACATAGAATGAAAAACCTCCTATACCAGTATACCTAGTCTGTTTTTTCTTTTTCTTTTCTTTTTTTCTTGATACTGATCAGAGTGTAAGGATTAAATACTAATGCTCTGAGCTTTCTTTTTCTTTCTTTTCTCTTTAACATAATATTTTTATTGATTAATTAGGATTTTTGCATTATGAACTCTCATTACACTCTCTTCCCAGTCCACATCAGACAATTTCTCCACAATTGTGATGATGAAGAATAAGAATAAGAGGATAAGAAAGAGGAAGAAGAAAAAAGGAGAACTAAGTACAATTTGTGTTGCTTACATACTCACTGGAGCATGGTCAAATTCCCCTTGGCCAGCACCTTAAAGAAAACTGAGTCCTTCCCCACCAGTACCTATGCCAGGAGCCATCAGTTATGGAGAAATACACTTCAGAATCCTTATCGTAATTTGTAAGAGTTCTCTTAGATGGCTTTCTGGCTAGGCTGCTACTTTAGGGGAGTAAGAGTAGGTGATGGTAGGGGTTGTCACTGAAGCCTTTTATGCCCCCTCTTTCCCAACTGTTAAGTCTGCAGTCCTCAATAACATGGTTCAAGTAGTTTTCTTGCCCTTTACAGTAAAGGAGCATGAATCACAGACTTCCAAATGGTATCACTTGACATGGACATTCTTCCCTCCTTTCCATGGCATTGACCTCTTTGGTGATTTTTTTTTCTCCTCTAGGCAGTTGTAACACTTTTGTATGCCTGCCCCTATAAATTGTCTTCAAATGCCATTTTGAGTCATTTCTTCACATCTTTTACTAATAAGGTTAAAAGCCCAAGAAGAGATTTCCTCCACTGATACTCCCAAGGTTGCTGGTAGGAGATGCTTCATTCTTGACTTTTAATACGTTAAGCAGTGGAGAAAATGAACCTGTTTATGAACACCCAGGTGGCATCAAAGCCTTCAGTTGCTCTTCAAATCTATTATTAAAAATGTACTTTTTAACATATAATTATAACTACTAGAAATCTTTAATACAGCATCAATGACCTACATTTTGATTTCCTTAGCAATATTAGACTTGAAACAATAAATAGTATGAATCCTATGTACAAATTCTAGATTGCCTCTGAGAATTTCTACCATATTGTGATCAATTTTAAAAGAGAAAATATATCCCTCAAGTTAATCAAATACCTGCCCTTGTGGGGCATAATATTGGCACTCATCACATGTGAACATCTTCCTATGTATTGAGATGTGTTCCAACTAAGAAGCTAGTTTTTCTGTTTTTCCTTATCATCACTATTTAGTTGTCAAGTGGAACCAATGTCAAAAGAATTATCACATCTTTATGGTTTGTGCTAACCAAAATGCCTACCTACTAAAGACAGAATCCAGCCATCAGTCATAGTAAGACCATTGATATTGCAAGAGAAAAGGTAGAGAGGAAAAAATTCATTGATCTTGAAAAATTAATTAACCACAGCTTTTAGTACTTCATAATTTTGAATTTGTATGCCTTTTTATTTATCTCAAAATATTTTCAAAGCCTCTCCAATCATGCATATCAATATGTGATTTTTAAATTAACAGTCATTTTATATCTGTCACATTCAATTTTGTGTTAAATTTTGAAGTAGGAAGTATGGATGAAAAAATGAGCAAAAAAATAAAACTACCACAAAGAATACTATGTGCAGTCTTAAGCTGTTTCTTCGCTTTGGGGCATTTTCATATCCTTCCCCGTCCCCAGGCTCAGGATCTATACATCTATATGGAAGAGGAGGTAGAAGGATTTTAAGAACCAGAGGCGGTTGATTCCAGTAAAACAACATTGTCAGGGAGAAGAGATGAACTCACAGAAACTGGGACAGTATAGACAAGACTTCACCTAATCAACATAATACTTAAAACTCAAAAAAGAACTTCCAAATCCATGGCCAGTGCCGTTAGAAATTCCCAACATATTTCAATATGGCAGATCTTCGTGAACCAGTAGACCTGGAATGTGGAAAGTTTTCGTAAAGTTAACACACTAGCCATTGTCTTGGAGTGAAGTGATACCAAGCGTGAGAATCAGAATTTATTTTCTTAAAGTTGCATTTAGAAGAAATCAGGCTTTCAGACTGAATGATGCATAGTTTAATTTAATTCTCAGTTGGGCATCTTAGGCACTAATTGGCTTTGGAACTAGTTTGCATGTAGAAGATCTTTTTGAATTCTTACCTCATTCACACACAGAAAAGTACTAAGCTTTGGAGAGTACAAAGATACGTGACCTAATTTCCATATGTAGAGCAACATATTTCAGCATATGTAAATGCTGAAAGCCAACAATGCTATCTCCACAGTATACCTGCCGAATTTTTGTGATTGGAAATTTTCTACTTCCATGCTAAGTTAACTGTTAATTGTCTTCTATATTGAATATATAGTTATCTCATAGTATCTGTGATAAGGACTGTCAGGCTTGCTGGAGGACATAAAAACCTATTAATGCTCATGTCTCAGATTAAATGGTACAATATGCATATAACCTATATATATTCACCCCTATGCTTAAATCTTCGACAAATTACTTGCAAATTTTAGTACAGGCGAGAGGAACTCTTATTACTAACCAACTTACTGCCTTTTTCACTGTGTTCAAGAAATCCATTTTCATTTTAAAATTCAGAGAAATTTTTATATAGAGAATTGTTTACACATGTTGTTAAAGGTAATAATTACAAGGAAAAATATCTATATGTATGTATGTATGTATGTATGTATGTATGTATGTGTATATATATATATGTGTGTGTGTGTGTGTGTGTGTGTGTGTGTAGTATAAATACAAGCTTTGAAATCTCTTTCTGATCCATAAATTTTATGGGTTTTTTTCTTCTGTCATTCGTTGTTACCTGGCCTCCCGTAGTAAAGAGCACCCTCTTCAAGCAAACTCTTAGAGTCATAATGAACTGCAAATCATGAACTGATGCCTCTGAAACTATACGTCAAAAATGGTAGTTCTTAGAATCTTTTCCCAAAGTGTTTGTTAGAGAGCTAAAATGTCTGGCAACAATACCAAGTAAACAGAAGTGATTATATCTTAAGAAGTATAAAAGTATAGTAAAACTTTAATTGTACATTTTTCTTACAGTAAAACAGTAGATGGAGACTGTTCATTTCCCAGCCACCCAAGCCCAAAATAATCACACTGAAACTATATTAATGGCAACAATGCTTTGCCAATGATTCTAGCAATAACCCATTTTTATTAATGTATGTATTGCCACGTGGTTGTTGCCTACTGGTAAGGTTCCATTTGGCGTCTGGCATCAGGTGTCTGTCTTTCGTGGTGACTACATGGCTTCTCCCTGAATCCACCGGCTGTCTCCTCCTGTATCTGCTTCTTTCTTGCCCTAATTATGTGCTACAATAGGCCCAAAATAGATTCTTTATTAACCAGTGGTATTCCCAGCATACAGAGGGGAATACTGCATCCTAAAACTAATTAATAAAGTAATTGTGTTGATCAGAAAATACTAAGCAAATAAACAAATACTAAACAAAAGTCAAAAATGAAAGGAAAATTTTTTTAAGTCATGATACAAAGATTATGACTCACATTATCAGATGTTTGAATATTCTGTAACATTTTCATGGCTTTAAATTCTATGTAGATTATGAAGAAGGCCCTTGCTTTGTACCTATAACCAAATAAAAGCATATGCTGTTTATTGGGAGTAATAATTAGGAAATGTAGGAGGCTTTTATATATTTTAATTAAAAAATAGATTAGAATTCAAAGTAGTAGCTTTCATTATGGTATTTTCAAATGTGCAGTTTATCATACTTTTGTCTTAAACATTCCCTTCTTCCCTTCTCCTGCTTTCCCCACCTCCCACTGATTATTTCAAATATGTTTTCCCAGAAAGTTTCTCCTTGTGTATCACATAGATTTGGTTAGCTTGTCTTTTCTCATTCCCTTACAATCTCTTACTTCTCAACCTCATTATCCAATTTCTAGTTTTCTGAGACACACACACACACACACAAAACCGTACACATATATATGTGTACATATTTCCTACATGTTTCATGTAAAAGAAAATTTGCAAGATATGACTTTGTAAGTCTGTTATTCCATTTAACATAATGACTTTCAGTTCTATCTACTTTCCTGAAATGGCAAGATTTCAGTTCTTTTGTAATTATACTAAATTACATGTTCTTTATCCTTGCATTTATTGTTGGATATCAATGCTGATACCATTTCCTGGCTGTATTAAATAAACATGAATGTATTGAATGGAAGACTTCGAAATAAACCCATATAGTTAGAGTGACCTAATTTTCAAGAACTGTCAAAAATATGTATTAGATAAAAGATACACATCTAGTTGTGAGATTTCTATGTGAGGAAGAAATAAGCTAGATATATATTACTCACCAAGACAATAAACATGGTCATGTATGGATTGTTTTTGAATAAGTGATGTTCCCTAGAGGCTCAATTATTTGAAATGTGGTCACTAGTTAATTTTATTGTTTGGGAGAGTAGAGTGAGGATTGTAGGATTTCTTGGAATGCTGAATAAGAAAACCTCTCAAAGACATAAATAGAACTTAGAGGACCATTTTAGTAGGAGCCTAAAAGACAGTAGCATGAGAATGATATATAAATATATTATAATATTATATACAATAGGGTCCAACTAATAAAGTTTGGTAGACAATAAAGGAACACTATAGTAAGTAGGCTAGATGCTATTATGCTTTTGACAACAAATTTTTTTTCATTCTACCAATTTCTTGAGAATTTATGTGAGTCTAAAGTGAAAAAATAATGGACTGTGGTGATACCAATGGACATGCCAAAGTGAACATGGTAAAAACCCACAGGATCTCTATCCTACACAAAGAATTACGGGAAATTTAGAAAAGTTGGGATGGGGAGAGGTGGCCTTCCCAGTAAATAACAAACCAATTGGTTGTCCAATATCAAATGGTCAACCTAGAAAAACATACACACAACTAACATTATATGGATAGAACAAGTTATATTTAGGTATTTATATGTATATATAAATGCATACATGAATAGAATAACAATTAGTGAAAAAAGAGGCCAAGAACTTGAAGAAGAATCAAAATAGGTAGATGGAAGTGTTTGGAGGGAGAAAAGGGAAGAGAACAATGTTGTCAGTATATGGTAATCTCAGAAATAATAATAATGGATTCATGTATTTGGCAGGAAATTTCAATATATCAAAATTTGACTCTGTGCATGATTATGGTTGATTATTCTTATACAGAGACAGAATAGACTGAAAAGGAGCAGCAAGTAGAAATTATTGCTGAGAATATAGACCAAGATTTATCCCTGGTGCATGAACTGGCTTTTTGGAGCCCATTCCCTATGGTAGGATACTTTGCTCAGCCTTGATGTAGGAGGTGAGGGGTTTGGTCGTGCTTCATCTTGATGTGCCAGGTTTTGTTTACCGTCCATGGGAGACCTTACCCTCTATCCTAGGGGTTGGGCAGTGGTGGGAGGAGTGGGAAGTGCCGTTGGTATGGAAAATGAATTAAAAATTTAAAAATAAAAAAAATCAATTAGAGATAGCTTTTTAAATTTTTATTTACTTATTTTACATCAGGACCATACTTTCCCCTTCCTCCTCTCCTCCAAGTTCCTTCCCCACCTCTCATCTATTTCCTCCATTCTCTTTCTTTATTTCTACTCAGAAAAGGGCAGGCCTCCCATTGACATTAGCAAAACATGGCATATCAAGTTGCAGTAAGACTAAGTACCTCCTTATTTATTGAGACTAGGCAGGGCAACCCAGCATGACAAATAGAGTACCAAAAGTCATCAGAAGAGTCAAATATAGACCCTGTTCTTACTGTTAGGATTCTCACAAAAGGACTAAGATTTACAACTACCACATCTACATAGTGGCCCTAGGTCTTTCCCATGTAGCTCCCTAGTTGTCTGTTGAGCTCCTGTGAGGCCAGATTAGTTAATTCTGAGTGTTTTCTTTTGATGTCCTTAACCCTCTGGCTCCTAAGAGCTTCCATTCCTTTTCAGCAGAATTCTGTGAGCTCAGCCCAATGTTTGGCTGCATTGTGGGTCCCTGCATCTGTTTCCATCACCTGTTAGATAACATCTCTGATAACAACTGGGATAGGCACCAATCTATGAGTATAACAGAATATCATTAGGCATTATTATTTTAACATTTTTCTATACTCATGTTATAAGTGGATATTAGCTATAAAGTAGAGGATAACCATGCTACAATTCACAGATTCAAAGAAGCTATATTATAAGGAGGGTTTAAGGTGGGATGCTTAGATCTTTCTGGGAAAAGAAAATAGAATAAATTTTGTGGGAAACTGGAGGCAAGAGAGGATGGGAGCATGAGGGATCAGGTGGGAAGAGTGTTGAGGGGACAATTCTAAAGGAAATGACTGAAAAGGGGTGCATTTCAGGGTGAGGCAGAAACCTGATGCAAGGAAAACTCCCAGGGATCTACGAGGATGACCCCAGTTAAGATTACAAGCAATGGAAGAATTATTACCTGAACTGGCCACCTCCTGTGGCCAGACAAGAACTCCAGTGGAGAGAGTTTGGGACAGCAACCCATGCACCTAACCTGAAATCTATAATCTGTCCTGTCTATGATGCATGCTGTAAGGATATAATATGCATTTTTTAAATTATTCATGAGACTGTTATCTCTTACACATCATGGAAATTACCTAAAAAAGATAAATACATTTTTTTCTTGAGTTGTTTGCTTTAGATGTTAAGAATTACTGAACTTTATAAATGCTATTAGGTGTATCTGACATAAAAATAGTAGTTATAGAAAATTAACTTTTTGTTTATGAATGTGCTCTTTTACTAAGAATTCTTGGGAGTTCACTGTAGAATACAGTAGCCCTATGAGACCATTAAGTGCTTGAAATATGTCTAGTTATGATTGAGTCATGTTCCAAATAAAGTATGCATGATAGATTTGAGAACTCATTTTGAGAAACAATGTATGAAGAATATACAATGGATAAACTTAAAATATTATATATATATATAATGCATTAGTAGAATATGGATATATTATGCAATTTTCATTGTCAAAGTTTCTTGGTATTGATTTCCTCATCTTGTGTGCCCATGGAAAAGGACAGAATTTACACCTGTGCTTCTATTTCATGGCTCACAGTTTATTTCTTCATAGTACTGATCTAGACTTTTTATTGTTTTTTAACAGAATTAATTTTGTTTTATAATTAGTCACAAATACTCAAACTTATAATTGAACGATGTAACTTTTACCCTGTATGCTGTAAATGTGTTTTACTGCCATTGGTTAATCAAAAAAAGCTGCTTCAGCCTATAGCAGGGCAGAATAAAGTCAGGCTGGAAGAGATATATGAAGAGAGTAGGTGGAGTCAAAGAGAGATGCCATGTAGCTGCTGCAAGAGACAGTTTCTGGATGGAACCTTACTGGTAGACCACAACCACTTGGTGGTGCACAGAAATGGGTTAACTTAAGATAAAAGAGTTAGCTGGGAAAATGCCAAAGTTGTTATCTAAGCAGTGGTGTAATTAAGACATTTTCTGTGTGAATATTTCAGTCTGGGCATCTAGGAATGAATAACCAGCCTCTGCCTACATATTATAAAATTTTTGTTGCCAAAATTTTCAGGTAATTGATTTTCTCATCTCATGTGGCCATGGAAGAGGACAGAATTTACATCTATGCTTTTCATTTATGGTTCACAATCATTTCTTCATAGTACTCATCTAGACTTTTCATTGTTTTTGAATATAATTAATCTTGTTCCATAATTAGTCATAAAACTTAAATTAATATTTGAATGATGGAATTTTTATCTTTAATATTCCTGGTAGCACTTGAGACTAAAGGCAAGTATATGTCAATAGGGTTGGAAAATGTGAAGCTATATAAAGCAGGGATTTTGACAGTACAATGTTCTTTGAGTCCCTGTGTAAGTTGGAGTACAAAGACTAACAAAGTAGTTAAAGTTTAAAAGAGTGGCCAAAAAATGTTTCCTCTGTGTAATCTTTGGAAAACCAATGACATTGACTTTAGGTACCATATCTGCCTTAGCTTGAGCTAATATTTTATTATTAGCAGGAGAAAATTTTCCCTAAATAAAGATTGTAAGTAAATTAGAGAAACTCTCACCTCGCTTATAAAAAGCAAATCTTTACTGGCTATTGAATAAAACAGCCAGTTGAATAAATAGTCCAGTTTATTAAAAAATGAGAAATTAAGATAGCTCTTGTGTGAGGGGAAATGTGTGAATAAAGTGTTTCCTAGACAGTTGTTTGCTGAGATATTCTGCAGAGCAGAGTCAGGACTGAATCTTACGTTGTTAATAGGCATCTACTGAGAACTTGTACTGACAATTATGAAGCATTTTTCTAAGAGAAAACAAACTTTGGCTTAAGTGGAGAAATCAAGCCCTCACTTTATTGTTAAGGAACCAAGGATTATGCTGTCAAATTCGAAGGAGATTCAAGTGAAGACACTGTTTTCATTTATACCAATGCTGAAAATTATGTCAGTGTAAAAGATCGTCATGCAAGTAAATGTATTTAATAAGTCTGTCTTTTGTTTCTTTAATGAGAGGTAAAAGAGATTATACATTATCACAGAATACAATCTTATTTTCATTTTAAATATTAAATATAGATTTTTAGCTTTTTGGCTAGTTGAAAAGATGTGATGACTTTTTACTACTATTTTAACATTATTTTTACAGTTATGAAATTTAAGATGTTACTGTCAAAGTTCCTAACCTGGAGTGACTATTTTTTCCTCATAAAGGATATCATAAAACCACATATACCCAAAGGAAGTGATTCTGTCCCAAATATACTCTGTGCTGAGAATCTTATTTTAATTCTACTCCATGATCGCTAAATTTAGCTTTCAAATTGTTTTATCACTGCAGTGTTGGACTCCTTTCAAAAATTTAGCTTGTTTTCTTGGCTTGCAAACCTTTCTGGCTCCAACAATTCCCCTAAAAGTGAACAAATATTCAAAATATGTGCTAGCTAATGAAATGGGCATCCTCACTCAGATTTTTTAAAAATCTCCTGACATCAATAAGGTATATTTAGCCAAAATTTCTGTGAACTCTGTTGTGCTGTGTGTGAGAGGATAATTACTTAGCAGAAGAGATTATGGGATGGCAGGAAGCAGGAGTTGCTTATGTTGGCAGAAAATATAAGAATATGGATTATCTTTAGTTCAACTCATTTGTTATAATCCAAAACAGCAAATTTTGGATTGTGTCTAGTATGTATTGTGAAGATAATTTAAAATTGTAAAGCCTTCAGAAACATCTTAAAACCAGGCAATTTTATTAGCAACAACAATCCATAGAAGTACAAAAGTACATAGACAGGATTAATAATAGGGGCACCCCCAGAGGACAGCAAATGAATGTGCAAAGAGAGCTTTATTAGTAATTTGCTAGACAGCAATAGATCAGTGCAAGTAGACTGGTTAAAATATTAAGCCCAGCCTGATAACACAGGCACACATTTGAATAAGTATATTTTAATATTCTCTAGTAAAGAATATATATGCTTTCATTATTTTGAAAACTCTGTCTGCATTAGAATATCAGCATTACAAACAAGCAGGAGTGACTTTTGGAGTGTGGAAATGAGAAACCATTTTTCTAAAGATATCTGAGGTGTTAGGTTAAGATTCATGATAAAAATTAACTCATGCAGGGTCAGTGAGACAGCTAAGCAGAAAAAGGGAACTTGTTGCTGAGGATCACTGTCTGAGTTCTATCTCAGAGACACAGATTCAGAAGTAAAGAGACGATTTCTGCAATGTGTCCTCTCTGCTCCGCAGGCATGTATGCCTTGGAACATATGAACCCATATGCGTGTGCATGCGCGCACACACACACACACACACACACACACACACACACACACACATGAATGTAATAAAATGGTTTTTCATAAAATAACACATTGGAGTCATTGACTAGTAGCTTTTATCTTGACTGGTGCCTCAGCTGAAACCAAGTGAAATGTGTAAGTGAAGAGAAAGTTGTTTGGTCTAAAGAAATCTGTTTTTCACTGGAAAAGAGGAAGGCCATGAGTACATGACTAGTTGTCTACATATGAGTGCAGATATATGCCATTCATAGTTTGTAGGTGTGTATATAATAAAGATAATCCTCTGAAGCAATACTTAGACATATATATTAATGATCATGTCATAGTAGATTTTTTGCCTGAGCATTAGAACTAAATGTTTCCTCCACAATAGTTTGCTCAGTATTTTGATTATAGAACTCCCATGTGCCAATGAGTTCTAAAACTTTGGGGTTAATACAAATGATTCATTATTGCTCACTATACCGTGCTTTGATTGAACTCATTTGGACAATACCTAGTTGTAGTTTTTCTTACACTTTCAGTTGAATGATGAATCATGTGCGAATTGAAGTTTGGAGCCAGCATCCTCCACATGCATTTTAGCCTCTCAGCAGGAGTAGTAGACTGATGGATGATGGCTGGACATATAACTTCTGATGCCACCTCTCTAGACAAGGAATTTAGATTTTCTTCACAGTATGTCAGTTTCAGAAAAGTGAAGACTTCTGACTTAGTCTATATTTAGGCTATCAAAATAAATGTCTCAGAACACCCAGGCAGAAGTTGCCAACCTCACTTTGGACATTCTATAATGTCATTCCTGCCTTATTATGCAAGGAAAACACATTACTCTGACTGTATTTAATCCACAGAAAATAAAATGAGTTTCCACAAAATCTCACAAACAGCATTCAGAAGGTGGAGGAAACGTTTCTTGTTAGTTAGTATAAACAAAACAGTAATAGCAAAAATATAGATATATGGTTAGAGTATGTGTGTGTTCAGAGTGTGGCCAAACATCCCTGAAGAGTTACAGCATCGAAGATAATTTAACATTATCTACTTATAAATTTAACAAACCTTCAACTATGTAAGTAAGATGTGAGACACTGCAAATAAACTGGGCCATATAGCAAGGGGTAGAGATAGGCTACTTGGGAAGTAGTACAATACTTACTCCTTGGACTAACAGCCACTTGACCAAGGGTTGGCACATAGAGTGATGTCACGTCTCTAAAATCATTATTATATTAATTCTCATGCGGAAGCATCTCATTGTAATTGTATATTTTAATTACGTTTGTTTCTTTCTTCCATATTTTCCTTTTCTTCCTATGCAACCATTTTAGCTGAATGTTCATTACATGCCAAACTCTTGTTATAAGCATGGAAAAGCAATGATCAAAATAATCTAACATTATTCTTATATTCATTTAATTAACTTTCTAATGAAGCAAAATGAAACATTGGGTAAATAAAATATTATACACGTCAAGTTAGGAAGTAACTTATGAAAGTTTTAAAATTAATTTTATAAAACACATTAATAATCACAATGTAATAAGTCATATAAAGATTAAGTGGATGCCATTATAAAAACATTTAATTAAAGTTTAAGTCATGTCTCTTAATATACATTTGAAATATTGAATTCCATGTTTGTTTTTGTTTTGAGGCACTCACTGGGATAGAATGAAGAGATAGCCTTGTATAAGAGATAGGATATCTGGAGGCCAGACCTCTGTTCACAGAATGTGCCACTATACTACAAAAAATCTTCAGCAGCAGGACTTCTAGAGCCTGCTTCCCTTGTGGTGGGATGTTAGTTACTTTTCTATTGCTATGACAAAACATCGAGATCATAACCATAAGCAATTTCTGAAAGGAAAAGTTTGTCTTGCCTTAAAGTTCTAGAGTGATAAATTTAACATGGCAGGAAAGTATAGCAGCAAGTAGAAAAGCAGATGAGAGGAGCAAGAAGCTCAGAGATCACATCCTCAACCATAACCATGAAGCAAAGAGTGAGAGAGAGAGAGAGAGAGAGAGAGAGAGAGAGAGAGAGAGAGAGAGAGAGAGAGAGAGAGATATGAAAACAAGAAATGTTACATGGTCTCACAACCTCCTCCAATTAAACATCACCTCCTAAGTCTTCCCAAACAGTGACATCAGTTAGGGACCAACTATAGCAATGCCCGAGCCTGTGGGGAACATGTATTATTCAAGCTACGATAGGTAGTTAAACACAGTTGGAAAACCATTCTCTCTGAATAGTTGTTTTTTGTTGTTGTTGTTGTTAGTGAAGGCAGTGTTTTAATAAAATATGATGATATATTTTCTCTCCACTTTTTAGTTTAGATGATATGCTATAGTTTCCATGGCTGACAAGAAAGGACAGACTTTATTTCCTGACAGATGAAGGAACAGGAAACTTAATCAAAGGAACCTTGAAGACATCATTACCTTCTTGAAATTATGTAATAATTTAAATGATTAATTTATTAAGTAATTAATATCCTGTCCTTAAATCCATGCCTGAAACCTTTTTTCATTGGTATATTTCCCAATGATTAGAGATTCTAAGATGATTTATTGACTGAATATATTTTTCCAGAATTTCAGAATCTCTGGCATATGCACAAAGAGAGTATATAACCACACAAGACACTTTGGCTTTGGCTAAAATGGTTGTTAACGAAAACATGAACTCTAATGTAACATGTTTATGTTCTTACTGATGACTTTCAGTGTATTGTTTCTATGCCAACTTTTTGGAAAGGATGAATGTGGAAGCATAAGATAAATAAGGTAGCACAGAGTTTATGTTAGTACTTTTTAGCAATGTACATGTATCTCCAGCTTTCCTTAACACTTCTTTGTTGCCCAGAATGCCTTGCTGGATAATTGCAGTGTCTTGATCTAAGGTTCATAAGTTACTGATTTCCATACTTTCTTTGGCGCCTGGAAACAATAGCTTGCTTTGCTTTGTTAGAACTTCATATAAGAAACTATCAAAGCAGGGAGGGAGAGATTTGGAAATACCATCTTCTCTTTAAAGGACATATCCTGAGGATCTGAAAACAAAGGCAACAGATGAAGTCAGGGGACAACAGTAATTCAGACTTGACATTGCCAGTTGTATCTGAGGAAAGAAACTATCAAAGCAGGGAGGGAGAGATTTGGAAATACCATCTTCTCTTTAAAGGGCATATCCTGAGGATCTGAAAACAAGGGCAACAGATGAAGTCAGGGGACAACAGTAGTTCAGACTTGACATTGCCAGTTGTATCTGAGGAGTTGGGTTAGGGCTCTGGAGAAAGCATGTGCATCCGGTTCATAGTGATTAATGGCCTGAGCATCTGCAGATCGGTGGCATCCCGTTGGTCAGCTACACATCTTCTCTGAGGATGGTAACTCAAATTCTGGCTCTAGGTATGGAACCCCAATCCTGAAAACCTGAGAATGTTTCTCCACACAACTGCCCAACATTTCAGTCCAAGAACTTGTGAACTTTTGACTGTAGTAGTTACTGTTTCTGTGTCTGTGGCAGGACACCTCACAACAGCAACTTAGAAAAGAAAAGCATACCAAGCAGTTTGGACATCCAGCCTATGTGGTACTTTCATGGTGGCAAAACATCGTGTTTCTTCAGTTACAAGAGAGTGGGGGTGGGGAGAGACTGGCATTCTGCACACTTTCTCTTTCTTTTCCCCTTCAGTTCCACATTCAGGATGGGTCTTTTCTTTCTTTTTTTAATATTTTATTTTATTTTTTGTTTTTTTT
>JAQHUG010000140.1:1509020-1523850 GCA_028555095.1 Dicrostonyx torquatus | reverse complement strand
AAAAAACCACTCCCGGCTGTCTAACTGCTTCAGGGATCTTGAGATGGATAAGTTTTTATTTGAGTTATTGATTTAAAAAATGACAGAGAATTTACTCGATTGCCTACCTAGAGTCCCTTCTCAGGGTCCTCCAGTGTCACTGAGGGCAGGGGCATCACGTCTGTATTTGCCTTCTGCTGTTTAGCGCAGTGCCAGGCAGGTTTTAGGAGATTCTGTGGGTTAGGACACCTGTAGGAAGACAAGCTGACCTTGCCCTGAGCAGCTAACCTGTCGATTTCAGCCAATTCTGTCTACTGTCTAGAGAATTTCAGGATTTTAGATGAAAGGCAGTGTGCCAAGCGGTTAGCGCTTTCACTTGATGAAGCGAATTGTGGATGGATGTTGTTCTGTGCCCATCTGTCTACTCTCTTCTCTGGAGGAAATGGGGTGCTGCTGCTAGGAGCCAATCTGTCTCTCTGTTAGGAAAAAGTCTTGTAATAATTAAACGTTTAAATGCCATATTCCCCAGATCTCTAAGCATTTTAGAACTGTTTATCGGCTATATAAGTTATAACTATACCTACGATAGGACCAAACATGACTGGCAAATAAAAAAAGTCAATGAAATTATTCCTAGTGATATTTTTCTATACTCACAGATCATTGCCCAGCCCAGTTGTCATCAGAGAGGCTTCACCCAGCAACCAGTACAAACAGATGCAAGACCCAGACCCAAACCCGAACATCAAGCTGAGTTTCAGGAATCCCCAAAAAGAAGGGGAGGAAGGATTGTAATATGCAAAGAAGTCAAGGACAGCGTAAGAAAACCCACAAAATCAACTAACTGGGGCTTATAGGGCCTCAGAGAGACTGAGCTGACAACAAGGGACCACTTGCGTGAGACTGACCTAGGCCCTATGCATATAACTTGCAGTTGGGTAGCTTGGTAGTCTTGAGAGCCTGACAGTGAGAACAAGAGCTATCTCAAACTCTGTTTCCTGCTTTTGGGACCCCTTAGCCCTATTGGATTGCCTCATGTGGCCTTAATAAGAGAGGAGGTGCCTAGTTTCAATGCAACTTGATATATAATGGATAGTTGATATCCATGGGAAGCCTGCCCTTTTATGAAGATAAAAGGAGAAGAAAGAAGTATATAGGGCAGGGGAAGTACTGGAAGAAGAGAAGGGAAGGGGAACTGGCCTTGGATTGTACAATCAAAAAAAATAAATAAATTTAAATATTTTAAAAATTATTTTCTATATTCTTTGGAAAATGAAGGTTGGATAAAGGGTAAAATACCATGACTGATAGTTAAAATAGTATTAATTAAAATCATTGTCTCCTTATCTAAAATATTAGGAAAAGTTGGCTGAAAATTAGATGAGTTCATATATCTAACACCTTAATCAACATGGTAGACCATCCAGTAGCCGGCAAGTTATATTAACTTTCACCTCTAGGTGGCAGCAGAGCACATTCAGAAATCTGTTGGCCTGTGACCAGGGACCAGAAATTGCATATCAAGTGAAAGTGTATGAGAGCACATCCATCATAATCTGGAAACCATAGCAACAGCTAAAAGAAAAGATTTGAACACTAAGCTTAAATTTAAAAAGAGAAAGAAAGAATTAATGAAAGAAAGAAAGAAAGAAAGGAAAAGAAAGAAGAAAGAAACAAAGAAAGAAAGAAAAAGCCTTAATTAAGCGTCCAGTCAATTACACAGGTCTGAGATTGAGGGTCTCCTGGTGGAGTTCCATAGTAATTGTGAGGAACTCATAAGAACCCAGGGCCTTGCACAGTTAGTCGAGACAATCTTGTGAATACCTTTTACCTTATGCTTGATACACTGGATCAAAGCAGAGAAGAGCGTCTGCACTCTACTTCTGCCACTTTTAAGTCTGGCAAGGTGGGAGAACGCGGATCCTCTGACTTTTGCAATTTGAAGACAGAGTTGCTGTATTTCTCCAGCTTCAGGATTTCACGGTTCTCTCTGACCTGCCCATCATTTCCTCACATCTGACTTTATTCTCGATGTTTGTCCGACGTCAATTGCCATTGCCTCATTTTGTGGAGCTTTCACCTTATATTTGATATTTTTATCTAGCTTATTTCCTGGGATTCACTTTGCTTCACAGAACTCTGGTTTAGCCTTGGTCTTTGATTTCAATGGACTTTGCTTTGCGTGGTCTTGTTTTATCATCTTCCTGCTTCCCCTGATTCAGGCTCATCAGTCAGTTGGTTTAGTCTTGTCCTCTACTTATTCCTACTATGAGTCTCCTAATCCAAGCAAATCCAGCATTTGAATAATTTAACTCCAAAGAAAGGTGAAACATTCTGTTGATTTGTTTTTAAATTTAGCCACACTACATAACCATATTCTGTAAACTGTAGACAAACCATCCTAACTTAATTCTAGACATTTTTTTGTTATTTGTTGTAAAAAAATTAATAGGAGCCTGTAGTGATGCCTCAGGCCTTAATAGCACTGATTTCTTTTCCTCCTCCTCCCTCTTTTATTCTTTATCTTCTTCTTTTTACCATGGTTTGCTGCAAACAAAGTTCTTTTAATATGGTATGACTTGGAGTATGCAGCACTTAGAAGTCCTTGCCCTTGCACTTCCCCATAATTTTCTAGTTTCTAAAATCTCCTGGAACTTAGATTGTTCTGGAAGAAAATGACCGATGTTAGAGTCAGATAAACTGAATATATATTCCTGGCCTGATTTTTACAGCCCTTGTGACACTCTGGTAAGGTCTTTTGTCTGTAAGCCTCTGTTTCATCTTTTATAAATAAAAAATAATGTGTTTTTGATAGGGTTTTGGATCAATAATTGTTCATAAAATCTATATAGGTTTTCTTTCTTTATTATTTTGTTATTATTATTTCTTTGCAACAGGGTTTCTTTTTCTTTGTAATGTGCTCAGCTCTCAACAATACTTCACTGGTTGCCAGAGTGCCTCTACCACAAACCAAAATGCCAGCAGGCATTGCCAAATGCGATGGCAATTGTGAGACCTAAACATAATACTATTTTGAAACAAAGTTATGAAAGTGACTGATTGATTGCTGATTGATCAACTGTGGGACAGCACATCAAATTCTGATATGAGTTTATGTTTTTTTGACAGTGACAGAAAAATATACAAAGGAGTGAGCCGAGAGACAGGAGTCTAGTGATGATTATAAGGAATTTCAGGGGTCATTGAGCTGCAATCAGCAATGAAGGCAATCTGGAAAATGTCTGTTTGTTGGTTGATATTAATCATGACACTGAATGTCTCAGTCCTTGATGTTTATACCAAGCTCTCTTAATTCAGAAAATGAGTATTTTTTATGTTTTACAATATTTCTGTAAGGCTTTTAATCTGGGCATGCAGAATTAATGTGGCATATGGCATTAGCCAGTGGTCCTGGTGGGATGTTTCATGAAGTAAGAAAACAAACAAAGCAAAACAAAAATACAGACGTCTAGGAGACTGCCATCTTGAGATAAATATATGTTATAGTTCAAGATCCTTTTCTCTTTTAGCAAAATCTTAAAAATGTCTCCCAAGAGAAGACTTTAGTTATCAGTGGTTTCTTCTCTGCTGTGCTTTTATTGGGTAATATGGAATATTTCACTATGATTTACAGTGTGGCATATGAATTATTCGTTGAGAAATGCAGAAACCGGTGCCCATATTCTCCTATGTAACTGTAAATACTGCCTTGGAAACTTTTGTGACAGCACACTGTACACGCTAGGTGTTGCTCAGTGTCATGTGCAGCGTTCTATAAATTATCTTGAAAGGATAAGGGTAGTAATCATGAGTCATGGCACCACATGCTGCCATAAACAAACGGGGTGGACCCAGTGACATTTGCAAGTCGTTCAGAAGTGTTTTGTGAGGTCATCTGTCCCATTAGATGCATATTCTTATTAATGGTTTCTCTGAATTTCCCTCTCTCTCTCTCCATTTTTTTTTTCTCTGAGAGTAGCTGGGAAAGATGTTAAGGAGAGGAGGGTGGGAGTAAGTGTCAGCACTAGCAATTAAATTTATTAACTCAATTACCTGGGGTACCAATAAAAACTATAATCATGAGGCCATCTAAAAGGCATTAGCTGTTTTACTGCTAATGGGGCCCTTGCCAACAGGAAATGGAACCAGATGCTCTTGGTGGGTGCCAGCAGCTGTTTGGTAGTAGAGAATAAAATAGATTGGACTGTGGTAGGGCATCAGGGCTAATGATAAAATATACTTTGGATTTAGAATGTCTCCATTCAAAAAGTATCAATTTATACATAGTCAAAATGAACACATGAACCTCCTACACCCCTGGGAATTAGTCATAAAGTAAGATGATTTTATGGGTGTAAAGAATGATAAGCAGGGCCTCATGGAGTTGTACCTTTTCAGGCTATATCAGACAGAATGTGCTGTAAAAGCTTAGCTCAGATATGCCCCAGGTTTTCCATCTCCTCTCCAGCACTCTAGCATAAGCTGCTTCAGAAATTTTAGTGCTTACTCTAAATCTGTCAACATAAGTATCCAGTGAGCTGGCTCGGGCGAGGCATCTCCTGTGAACTCAGATCTAGAATCATTTATTACTTAATGAACAACTTTAAGCTGGATCTTAGATGACGAAGACATTAAGGTTGTCATCGTAATACTGACGTTCTATTAATTTATTATGTTTATTCCAACTGCAGTGCACTGGTTGGAAAAATGGAGGGAAAGCAAACAATTACACTATGCAGAATTCTAAATGCAACTGAGTATTTCTATCAAGACAATTGCAGTGGTTCAGACAACCTGTGTGTGGTCAGGACAGGCTTTTAGGAAGTCAATTAAGCATGATAACGTCATTTGAGAAGTATTCAGATAAAGAACAGAGAGAGAGAGAGAAAGCCACGTAGACAGCATACTAAGAGCATGCCAAAAGGCCTAACAGAATAAAATATGTTTAATTTAAGCAAGCAAATGGTTCAAGAAGACAGAAGACTGAAAATGTGATGGGGATGGGGAGGAACATGCAGGAAGCAGAGTGGAAGATTACTCACAGGGGGAGATCTTCACAGGCATAGGAGCATGCTGTGATTCAGAAAATGTGCTGAGCTCTGACACCAAAGATTGGATTCTGCAGGAATTCCAAAATAAATAGAAACGAAGAAAATAAATCTGGAGGCAGGCATGGCCTGAATTGAGGAACTGAATGTTGATAATGGGCAAAAAATGTGGAAAGTATGTAGAACTAAGTCACAAATGTAGTGTCCAAGGTTTCATGATTGCTGGGTGATGACGTGGCAATCGTTGACCTCTTACTACCAGAGTTGATCTTAGTCTAAAGTGTAGGCAGAAAGTTTTTCAAATATATTGAAGCATATTATTTCTCTGTAGCTTGTTATAGCTACCAAAAGTAGAGCTCAGATTGTGTATTTACAATGTCAACAAAATAATTAACTGTTTCAGGATATCATACAGTTCCTTTGTGATGGTTGTTGCTGGAAACTGCCTTGAAGATTGTTACAATAGCTGAGGAGACTGTAATACTTCCTTGCAGGTGAGAGTATTTATCATGGATTCATGGCAGTGATAGTTTCCAGGGAAATACGAAAGGCACACAAGAATTTTAATGTATTCAGTTGCCTATATATAAAATTTATTTTAAAGTATGCTGAAATATGCACTTTGCTCTTCTCTCAAAAACTCAAGATAAAAACTAAGGTAAATTCATTGGTTCAAAAGATAAATGATTGATTTAAATGGCATTCATTATTGATTTATCTGTTATGAAACAAAATGAGATTTTTAAAATTAATTATGTTGGGTTGTAAAATTACTATTTCTTCTTATTTTTGTGGGTTTTTTAAAGATAAATTTACACTTAAGTCTTTCTAATGCATACTATGAGATGAACTTTAATAAATATTGTTTGTTGTAATATCTTCTTGATAAAACAATCCAAAGGCAGTAGGATTACATTTTTTTACAAGCCTCATTCTCAGTAAGAATATCACCATGCCACTGAGGAAAATCGCCAGTTATAAGGAGGCCTCTGAAAACAGGTTGTCTAGGAAGTATTTTCTGTTTCAGTCTCTTTTTCTGGTAACATAGCAAAGTTACTTAATATTTCACAGAGGTCATGAAATATGACAATGTTTAAAACAACTTTAACTTTTTAAATTAAAGTTTCCACATATAAAAAAAATTTTTACAGAGCACCCCAAATGAACAATTCTTATAGTATGGATTTAAAAGCCTTTTCAGTAATATTGATGTATTTGTGAAATGAAACAGAATGTAATGTCACAGTAGAATCTATGTGTAAGGCTCTACCATAAACTAAATTTTAAAAAAAATCTCAGTGTTTATTTCTTTAATTGTTGCTATATATATGGATATCATGCAAGCCAATATAAGAATACATGTGCATATACATGTACACAAATATTCATACATGTGTATACATGTACATCAATATACATACATGCATATACATATATTCTTGCAGTACATGTATATGAATATGCATATGACTGTAATATGCATATATATGCATATTGTAGTCATGCATAGGCATACTATATATGACTATATATGAATACGAATATATAAATACATACATATATATTTATACATTTATATGTACATCGGACACAGATTTTGACTGCTCCAGGGTCTATTGGTTTTAAGGCTGTCAAATCTAATTCTTGCTTCTGGATGAGAGACTGAAAATTTTCATTGCCTCTAGTAACTTAGAGTGTTGGGGAATGATGTAACTTGGTCATCACAAAAATAATGTGGATTGCAATGGTGTCTATGCAACATGGATGTTGATTTTGAAAATGTGAATGTTCTCCTTTGGAGCTGAACAAATGACTTAGCAGTTTAGAACAAATAATACTCTTTGTGAGAACCTGAGTTTGGTTTGCTGTAACCATGTTAAGTGATTCACAACATGCTATAACTTAAGCTGTAGTTTCTAACCTCTGGTCTCCTCAGGGAACTGCAGTCACGTGTGTATATACACACTATCTATCTATCTATCTATCTATCTATCTATCTATCTATCTATCTATCATAATCTATCTACCTATCATCTATCTATCTATCTATCTATCTATCTATTATCATCTACCTATTATCTGTCATCTATCTATCATCTACCCATCATCTATCTACCTATTATCTATCATCTATATATCTACTACTTATTCTCTGTCTTTCATATATCTATCTGACACTTAAACACGCTATTAAACATAATTTTTAAAGGAAGGATACCTTATGATGCCCAATAAAATGCTACCTCTAAAGAATTATTGCCACAATCAACCATCCTTACAGCTCCAGGAATGTGGAGTTGAGAAGCCTTGCAGCAAAGTTGTTATGAAGAGTGAGTTAATGGAAACTGGTGTTGTTATAATTCCTCCTATTTAGGCTATTCTAGGAATTGAACTGCAAACAGAATACACCACTGAATGAAATTTTAAGGATACTTCCTGACCAGAATTCTTATAAAACAGATAAATTGCTTAGCTTAAATCTAGAAGAAAATGATAGTTTAGAAAGATGTAAAAATGAACACACCACATATATAGAACACATCTATATATGAAATTATAGAAGTCGTGGGAGACTTTATTGAATTAATATGATTAAAAAGATTCTGTGCATGCATCATCTGTACTGTCTGTTATCACCCTGAGATGTACTGCTGACTCTTCTTCTTTGAATGGTTAAAACAATGTAAATAAAACAAGTAAATCCGATTGCGTTTTTATGGTCATTACTGGGTGCATCTCACCACTGTAAAATTTCCATGAAAATTTACTGAAGCTGTAAGTGGCGTGGACAGTTATGTACCTAAGATGACAATGTATGAATTGGCATCCTGGCATGTAGCAATGGAGGTATCCCATTCACTATTCCTAACAAGAGGTAACTGTATACATTACAATCACTCCATTTCCAGTAAGATAATTTCTCAAAGATAGCAATATACAAATGGTGCTAAATACACTAGTCCTAAAATAACCCTGTAGTTCACCAATTTGATCTGTCTCCTGTCTGTTGTAGTCTTACTATAGTCATCCTCTTAGTCTGATACTGGCAGATTGGTAATTGCATGATTATTATGCTTCTTAATTCAGAAATGGTGCATTTGTTAAGATTAAACATACTGGAAGTTAAGGAGGTATATTCACTATGCCACAAATATTTGATAAATTAGATATTAGCTTGTTCACAAAGATTACCAAGTTAATGGTAACTAAAACTATTAGGTTTATAATCCGTAAGCACTAGCATCATTACTGCTCATGCACATAGACACACAAAAGCTGGAAACAAATGTAGAAAGAGAAGCAGAACTGGCCTCCTCAACTTAATTTTGAAATTAGTTTTTAGCAACAAATTAATAAATTTGTCATTATATACTAACTAGTAAGGAAAGTTATAGAAACATTAGATATATAGAGTTTTAGGAAGACAATGAGTTACATCTAATAATATTTCCATTTGATTCTAAGGAATAGTAAAACACCACTACTATATTATATAAGCTGTGGATTGCTTCTGTTTGGTTCTCATGTCTTGAATATGACTAAATACTGTCGTAATCAGAGAACTTTGGGATGTTTTATAGGACCCTCCAAATGCTATGAGCAGCAATCCCCAGTTAATCTGGATAGAGATAAATTCTGTGTCAAGGTAGTTAATCCTCCACTTGAATGGAATATCAACGCATAATGTAAAAAAATTACCTTTAGAATTTCTAATGAAATAAGAGAGCAGCACTGCCAAGAATTTCTGTGGCAAAATGAAACTGGATAAATTAATTTAAATGAATTTTATTACTGTTTTTTAACTTTGAAAATGAAAGCCACAAAGGAAAAAGTTAATGTGATTTAAAGATGTATATTCTTTGGTTAAAAACACTATGAAAGATTTGAGTACTTGGAATCTTAAAGTAAAAGGTCCATGTTCACTATTTTTTTAAAATAGTAATAGTATATAAAAAGACAACACTAAGGCTGATTTTGGCTCACAGAGGTTGAGGGGGCATGAATAGGGCCTCCGGAGGTTATGGCTGTTAACTTGGTGTTTGTGTGGGATTCTTAACAGTTGAAGCAGGTGTATCATTGACACTTTTGTCTGTTCTTGGGACTCTTTTCCTCGTGTTCCTTGTCAAGTCTTGAGATGAGGGCTTTTGCTTTGTTTTATTGTATCTTATTTTGTCACATTTGGTTGTGGTCTCCTTTCCTGAAGGTGAATGAATGGGAGGGGAAGTGAACCTGGGAGAGCGGGAGATGGAAGGAGCTGGGAGAAGTAGAGAAAGAGGTAATTGTCATTGGGATGTATTATATGAGAGAAGAATCTATTTATAATTAAAAATAAATAAAGAGGAAAGACAATGCCTTTTAAATATATAAGCATGATTAATAAAAACTCAGAGAGAGAAATTGGGGCTCAACCTGAAGACAAGAAAGCAAAGCAGCCAGGCACGGGCCTCCAGGAATCTAAGAATGAGACTGTGTCTGAGAGCTGTTTTCTTCCATTTTATAATCCTCTCTAAACTTGGATTAAAGGTGTGCAACACTTGGATTGAAAGCATATTCCTCCCAGTTTCTATGACAAACTAGTAAAGCTATGAGATTAAAGGTGTGTGTTACCACTGCCTGGTCTGTAAGGCTGACCAGTGACCATTTTATTCTCTGATTTTCAGGCAAGCTTTATTTAGTAAAATACAAATAAAATGATACTACAAATATTTTCTTCCCTGTTTTCCACATTTGTTTAATGCCTGCATTTTGGAGAAGGCTAATTGTCTTCAGATACTTTTTAGTGTTGTTTTAGAAATGATTGCTCCTTGACTGAACAGTCATTGGGAACATAATAATTTGCTGAGTTGAGAAATATTATATTATGAGTTTCATGAATTATTAAAAATATATGTTGCCTGGCTCATTTGATCTATTTTCTATCCTGCTATATAAGAGCATTGATAAAGTAATGTACTTGCAATGATAACTCAATTAGACTCAGAATTGCCAATATGTATTTAGGCAAGTATTTCTTATATTTGCATTTTTGCATATTTAGTTATGTAAATATTATATTAGTGTTGTTATCTGTACTTGGTCATTATCTAGGACTATATCTATCAGTTCATCACTCTCTGATTAATGTATTCTAAAGGTGTCGTACATTCAGTTGCAAGATCAACATTCCTATTTAAGTGATAAGAAATAGTTATATGTAAATACTAAAGATGTGTCTGAGAAATTAATAAATATAATCTCAATTTGAATAAAATTTGAGTTTAAAAATTTTGAACTATAAAAACAAAGGTTTAAAAAATATTGGTTTTTGGACCTGAGTACAGATAATAGGTAAATTAAAGAGGTACCATAGTGTTTCATATGATCACAGTATTATAGGGACTCATGAGTTTCAAGTTTTCACCTAAGAATAAAAGGATTAAAAATTATTTCCACATGGCTTTGTTTTTGTAAATAATCTTATAAAATAGTCAAAAATGTAAAAGTTACAATGGAAACTGAATGTTTCTAAGTCTGAAGTTTACTACTCAAAAAACAAAGCAAATGAATAAACAAACAAAAGAAACATGCCAACATCTACCAGCTAAGTTGCATCTCTTGCATGCAATCAAAATTATATTCAAGGATGTGACTTTATCTTTACTGGACAAGTTTCATACCTTGGAATCCTCAGTGAGGGCATTAGAATAGACCACTGGACAGGAGATTCAGACTTTACAAAAGGCAGTAGAAAAAGGAATTGAAAAGATTGAGGAATTTATTGAAACTGATGAGGAGGGACAAAAGGTACAAGGACAGGATTTAGCCTTATCAGTATATTCCAGACCCTGGGATGACTTACACAGAGTTTTAACAGCATGTTTGGTAATTTCCTTGGAAAGACCATCTGGCACAAAGTATCATAAGGTAATCAAAGAATATGTATGGGAGCCAAAAGTATGGGAGCCAATATGTATGCGCGATCTAAAAGTAATTAAATAAGCAGTTTGGAACTCTCTTATTTAAACAAAAGGGAGAGGAGCTGGAGGAGCTCCTTCAACCAACAGACTTTAAGATACCAGCCCACTTGGGCATGGTCTCTTCTACTATAAATACAGCCGCAAAGCATGTGCTTGCTCTGTCATTTCCAGCTCTTGCTTCTAGCTGCTAGATTCAGTTCCTGTTCCCTGTTCATGCAGAGGACTATGATCTAGGACTATGATCTGTGAGTCTACCCCAAAATAAATAACCCCTTATTATATGTAATCTGAACTAATGTGGAATTATTTTATAACTTTTGGCATCAGTCACACATCCTAATAGTACCACTATTCAAACCACTCCAAACACTATATCACCAAAATGTACAATCTGAGGAAGGCAGTTTTGTTTAGTCATACAAGCGGTACATAAAGAAAGAGCCAAGTAGTTAACTGGTAGAGTCTTGCCTATTAAACTTGCACAATGGAACACCAAAGTGGAGCAAAAGACAAGGATATTCATTCTCAATCTCACTTGCCAATAGTATATATGGAATATATCATATATATTACATATTTGACTATCATGTCATGCAGGGCAATTTGCTAGTCCAAATTGATTACTATTAAGTTTATTTATTTACTTATTTAGTTTCTAGTCCCACATTCAAACAAGATTCTCCCCTATTTATTTTTCACTCTCATTTATCAAACTGTTGCTACTTAATGGAGAAATGCTTAAAGACATGCTTAAAAAAAAACATTGCAAAACAAGTTTCTTTTCCAAGACAATGTGTAAAACAAGGAGATTCTCCTGACGTAGATGAAACTGTTCTACATTTTAACTTTTGCTTCTTGGATATATAATAGCAGGAAACCATAATTTCACTTCTGCAGTTTTCATGGATACTATTACTATAATGTACAATAAGTTTAGAAAAGGTTCTAGAACCCAATTACACTTGGAGATCAAAATTTATGGTAAGTTAAGGAGTGATTCTAGAGACCAGGAAATAAGCCACTAAATTCTGATTAAGATATTTTTAAAATTATACTTGGAGATCAACTGTCTATAGCTTTCACCTTTGCATTATCAAGCTATAAAGTGATTATTCTGTGATATTTTTCATAATACATATTTTTATTATTCTATGTACCATACTGTACCATATTATGTACCATATGCACACATAAATATATGCGTGTGTGCACATATATATGTATATATGCATATCTTTATGTACATACAAATATATGTATATACTAATATATATGTATGTTTGTGGGCTAACAAAGACTTATTTAACATAAAGTAGAAAACAAACAGAGTAAGACAGTGGTTCTTCATGACATAATGAGGTGGAATAATTTGTGTTTGTTTTTACATATATTCTTTCTCTTCCTAAGTTGAATCTTCACATGACCATATTGTTGTGTTCGTCTTCTAAAAAAATTGTTTCACTTTCAACCACTTGAAAGTGGGATAGATCTGGAAACATTTCCTCTACTAGTGCTGTTACAACAGCCAACTCTGTGCCAAGAGAATTCTTACCCACTCAGCTCCATTGAACAAGCTGACAGGCAGACTTCTTTGATAAATACCACAAGCAGTGTCTGATTGAGGACTCATGAAAAACAAAACCAACAAACAAAATCTAATACAAGCTGATCATTTTATTGTGCTCAGGCCAAGTTGATGACCATTAAATTGTGAACTAAACACATTTGTTATTTTTCTCTCACTAAAAGTAGATGTGTTTTATTATACAGGAGAAATGATCTAACAGGTAAAAGTGACAGCCAAAAAAGTAAAAGTGTGATAGAAAATGTAAAAATGATTGTCTCCTGATTAGCAAAATCATTGTAAAGGGTTTACATTTGTACAAAGGAGACCCAAATTCCCAGGGAAAGGGTTGGTTACCTCCAAAATAATTGTTAATATATTATTAATAATATATTTTACCTCCAAAAGAATGCAATATATCATTTGTAATATAAAATGAGCCATAATATTACAGATAAAACCTCTAACCATTTTGAGGTAGTTGTACTAATAAATTCATTTAATTCTGTAGTAAGATTGGCTCAAATTATAGAAACATTTCTAAGTTAAGAAAAACTATGGTTTTGACACAAAGATCATTTTTACATGGAAGAAAATACATGTATATGAGTGAATCCAATAACTCAGATAAAAAAAATCAAGAGGAACAGACTATAACAACAAGATAATCACTTTCAGACTGCATAACTTGACCTGCTAAGAAGCTTTCCTTTGCAACAAGAAAGTGGCTGTAACAGATAAAATTCTCGACTTCTACAAAGACACATAATAATATTTTTACTATTTCATTGAGAATTTCATACAATTGATTTTATGTATATTCATCTCTACCTCCCCATACTCTTCAAATGTCCAAATCTATCTCCCTAACCAAACAATTTCATGTCCTCTTTCTCTCTTCCTTTGAAACCTATTAAATCATCTTGCTTTAGTCAACTGTGCTTCACTATGGTGATGCCCCATGAGTATTATTAGTACATTAAGGTCACACTGTTAAGAAAACTAACTTTACCTTTCATAGAAGCTATAAAATGCCCATAGCATTTCAACTAAGGATAAGATTGTTTGTCCACTTATCACTGGGATTTTGTCTGTTTTGACTCACTGAGATCTTGTGTTTTCTGTACAATATTAGTCCCTTCATATGGGCATGTGCCTAGTTGTGTCTGAAAAACTCTATTTCCTTAAAGACATCAATCATTGTAGCTCTTACCATTTTTCTGTATCCTCTTGCATGAAGATCTACATCTCATTTAGGTCTGAGAATTCTGAAATATCTTGCTCTTCATATCAACAAGTTGTGGGTTTCTGTGTTAATTGATATTTATTGCAGGAAGGTAGTTCTCTTATGAGTACTAAGAGATACATTGATTTATGGACACAGCTATAGGACATTCCTTTAATGCTATAGGTTCTTCCCCTACAACATAAGTCCAATCTAGCCACAGGTTCTTTGAATCATTACCAGTTGCCGGTATGAGTTCCATCTCCTCGAGTGGGCTTTATATCTAGTCAGAAAGTTCACTATTGCACCAGTGAGAATATCTTGCCAAGTAGGTTATTATTGTGGCTAACAGGGTTCATGGATAAGAAGAATGCTTGATTTTCTCCTTTGGGTAGGTACATTTAATAGACTGTACAATTAATGCAGTGACAACAGAAATTTTCTCTTGAATATGAATATGCTTTCCCGAGTCTCTAAATTTAAAATTAATATTTGGGAGATCAATCATTCAGGAGACATCTATAGCTCAGAACAAAATTGAACACATTTTGCTTACTATTATGAATTATCAGGGTCTCAGGATGTTTTTGTTATAGCTATAATTCCTCATTTCTCATGCTTTCTGCACTGAATCTTGGCTAAACTGCTTACCTTATTTTGTTCTTTAGTACAATAGCAAACCTACTTGAGGTGTTAAGGGATTATAGAAAATAATTTTTGCTTCTGTGACTATATCTCATCATGCTCTTTGACCTCCCCTGTATTTTCTTGATTGGATACTCCTTGGGTGTACCATCACTTGAAGGAGACATAAGTATGAGTCACTGTCATCTAAGGTGGCATTCCATCAACCTCCACAAATGTAATAAACAGTCATTAACAGTGGAAAACAGATGTGTGAGAGAACTTAACCAAGAATAGCAGAACTGACCAGGTTAACAAAGGTCAAATCATTTTCGGTCTCCCAGTGTTCTCTCTGGAATAACTACAAAAGACTTAATATAAACTATAAATCCTTGGCATACAGCTCAGGTGTATTGCTAATTAGCTCTTACAA
>JAQHUG010000140.1:1484673-1504100 GCA_028555095.1 Dicrostonyx torquatus | reverse complement strand
ACACACACACACACACACACACACACACACACAAATTCTTAGCAGAAAAAGCTCAATGTGTTTACTAGATTGATCTGTATGATCATGGAGCTTATATTTGGAAATCTGTTACTGAAGCCTGTCTTGATTTAGAGTAAACTAACTACTGTAGCATTACTAAATAAATATTTCATACAATATTCTATTAAAACATTAACATTTTGAAATTCAGCAGAAATCATTTACTTATATGTTTTTCTTATGTTAACTATTTTTGTCAACAAATAAAGATATTAAAATGTTTTGAGTTTTGACTGTATTTAGGAGGATTTCATTGGGAATTTACTGTATGCTGAGCCCATCCCTGCTGAGACTCCATTAAGTCTTTATTACAGTAGTAAAATATTTTATTTTGAAAGAATTAATAACATCATAAAATGCTATATCACTTGATATTAGAGTTTAAATGTGTCATTTACAACTATTAAGTATTTTATGAAGAATTAGATTTTTCTTATGTGCTATTAGCATATGTTACTCCTTTACACAAACTTGAGGAAAAAAGAACAAATGTACTTAAGGAACATGGAATAGAAAAATAAAAGTATAATTTTATTCCAAATACACAAATATAAATAGCTTCCCAAAATTAAATGAGAATATTTGATTTTAAATGTATTTAATAGTAGAAATTTTATATAGTATAGAGAAAGACATGACATTTAATTTCTTCACAATCTTTACCCCTGCAAAAATACAGCTTTCCTAAATTAATGCTAATTTCAGATATTCTTTTTTAAATTTACTTTATAAAATATACAAGGAAAAGGAACTATATTTATAAATAGAAATCTATTAAATAGCTAGTCTAATCAAAGCAACGTTTAGTGTTGTGGGTGTAAAGATCAAACTGCTTAGACTCCACTTTGGGAGTGGCTTTGATTCAATAGAGGGAGGGCAATATGGACATATCATAGTATGAGATACTGAAAATAATCATGTTAACAAAAAAACCTGAAACAATAGGAAAAATAAATGTGTTTAAGAGCAGAATTAGGCTACAAAGGGACTTCTACAGCTCATAAACTCAGTAATTTAGCAGGATACAAGATTAACTCAAAAAAATTAGTAACCCTCTTTACACAGATGATAATTGGCCTGAGAAAGAAATCAGAAAAACATCACTCTTCACTATAGCCTCAAATAGCATAAAATATCTCAGAGTAACTCTCACCAAATAGCTGGAAGTCTTGAATGACAAGAACTTTAAATCTTTGAAAAAGAAATTAAAGACGACACCAGAAAATGAAAAGATCTCCTTTCCTGTTGGGTAGGTAGAATTAACATACTAAAAATGACAATATTATCAAAATCAATCTAGAGATTCAATAAAATGGCCAGTAAAATTTTAGCAAAATTCTTCAAAACCTTGAAAGAATGGTATGCAACTTTATGTGAAAAAAACGAAATCCCGGGATAGCCAAAACAATCCTGTACAAAAAAAAAAAAAACAAAAAACTTCAGACTTTACTACAGGGCTACAGTACTAAAAACAGCCCGATATTGGCATAAGAACAGACAGGAGGACCAATGGAACCGAATCAAAGACCTAGTTATTAACCCACATATCTTCGAATGCCTGATTTTTGACAAAGAAGCAAAAAATATCAAATAGAAAAAAGAAAGCATATTTAACAAATGGTGCTGCCATAACTGGATATCAACATGTGAAAGAATAAAAATAGACCCATATCTATCACCATGCACAAAACTCAAGTCCAAATGGATCAAAGACCTCAACATAAGGCCAGCCACACTGAACCTCATAAAGGGGAAAGTGGGAAGTACACTTGAATGCAATTACACAGGAGACCATTTCCTAAATATAACCCTGTAACAAAGATGCTGAGAGAAACACATAAGAAATGTGGCCTCCTGAAACTGAGAAGCTTCTGAATAGTAAAGGACACAGTCAACAAGACATAACAGCAGTCTACAGATTTTTACTCCCCACATCAGACAAAAGGCTGATCTCTAAAATATACAAAGAACTCAAGAAATTGCTCATCAAAAGAACAAACAATCCAATAAAAAAAAAAAACAAGTAGAGCAGACCTAAGCAGAGAACTCTCAACAGAGAAATCTAAAATTGCTAAAAGACACTTAAGGAAATGTTCAACATAGTCATCAAAGAAATGCAAATCAAAACAACTCTGAGATTCCGTTTGATACCTGTAAGACTGGCCAAGATCAAAAGCACTGATGACAACTTGTGTTGGAGAGGTTGTGGGGAAAAGGGAACACGCCTGTATTGTTGGTGGAAGTGCAAGCTGGTACAACCCCTTTGAATAGCAGTATGGTGATTTCTCAGAAATTTAGGAGGCAACTTTCCTAAATACCCAGCAATATCACTTTGGGGTATATATCCAAAGAATGGTCAACTATGTTGATAGCAGAATTGTTTGTCATAGCCAGAATCTGGAAATATTTTAAATGCCCCTCAACCGAAGAATGGATAAGGAAAATGTGGTATATTTATACAATGGAGTACTACACAGCAGAAAAAAATGACATCTTGAAATTTGCAGGCAAATTGATGGAGCTAGAATATATTATATTGAAAGAGGCAACCCAGAACCAGAAAAACAATTATTATATGTACTCACCCATAAGTGGTTTTTAAACATAAAACAAAGAAACCCAGCTTACACATCACAATCCCAGAGAACCTAGACAACAATGAGGACTCTAAGAGAGATATACATGGATCTAATCCATATGGCATGTAGAAAAAGATAAGATCTCCTTAGTAAATTGGGAACATGGGGATGATGGGAGAGGGTTGAAAGGGAGAGGAGAAGCAGGAGGGGAGTGGAAAAAATATAGAGCTCAATAAAATCAATAAAAACAATTTTAAAAGAGCATAATTAAAAATTTTTCTATGAATGAAGTTGATATCAATGCCCAAAAATTTCAAAAGTATTCCTGCCTTAAAATATCTATGTAAAGACAATTCAATTCATAGTGACATAAATTGAGTTATCCCTAGTTTACAGTATTATTTTAATATATGTCTACATCCCTCACCCCAAATTCCAAAAAAGTTGGGGATTGCTAAAAAAGAAAATTTATTTTGTCTATTTTATATTTGGTATTTAATTTATATTTAAATGATTTCTCATCTTCATAGTTTTTTAAATTTTTAAATATTTTTAAAACTCAAGAGCCAAATTCCCCTCTTACTAGTAACTATATTAATTCTCTTTTTTAATCACACAGTAGTATGATACCTTCTATCTGTCCATTTTTTTAAAAAAGCAATGCCTTTAATTCTAAAACAAGTTTTCTGAAGATATTAAAGAATATTTCACTCTCCCATGTGTTCTTCCAGATAAGTTCATAGATGAGAGAATTGACAAGTCATAGTCACAACAGCTGTTGGCTCATTTGCTGTTAGACTTGCAGGTATACCTAACAATCTCTGCAGAATTCATTGCTAACAAGGAAAACTAATAGGACTCTCATAGTCACAATGTTTTCCTGCAAAATTTGGTGAATAAATATAATTCTAAAATAAGACAACAACAAAATCAATAATTGTCAACAGAAATTTAACCCTTTTTTAAGGCTTTGCATTTGTTGTTTTGCATGAAGTCATTTTATGGATTAATATGGCCTGGGTATAAATGTTTATTTACTTATGTAAATAAGATTTACTTATCATTAGTAAATTTCAAGACACAATATTTTGTCAAAAAGAGTGAGGAACATTAATCAAGTTTTTTTTATATATTTTCCCTAAGTAGAATCTTTATGGGACATTTAAAATTCCAAACAGCCCTGATGGTTGAATCAGTGACATAGATATTCCTAGATAAGAAAGTCATTTCAGAATTAAGATTGAAAAAGAAATATTGATGCCATTGTGAGGGAATAAGTAGACTTAAACAATGTAACTGCAAACTTCCACGAGTCTTGCAAGACTTTTAAATTATATACCACATAGGATCTAGAAAAAGGGGTGGTGTCATTTTGAATTTGCCTATGTGGGGTGAGGTGTATTGTAGATGGATGTCAAAATCAAAACCCTGATGGAAGAGATGCAGGTATTACACTCTCAACTAACGTGAATTTTGTAGTAGTGATAGAAACATAGCTGTGTTTGGATGATTTATTTAGTAGCTTTTACTGCTAAATTCTATTTTATTCCTGCAAAAATAAAATTCTCTAACCTCTAGATATTAACTTTTTTTGGGTGGTAAGATCATAAAGATAGTACACATGCTTATAGTGGTTTCTAGAGTTGGTGCTAAATGCTGTGATTTAGGGAAACAATCAACATTTAAATTGAGAATATTCAAACATAAAATAACTTGTTGTCACATAAATTATTTTTACAATGTACCACTGTAGCCGTGTTATGCATGTGCATGCTCTCATTTAAAGTTGAGTTGCTTGAATATTGTTGGTGTCTTGACAGTATGTATGCCTTTATTTAGGCTATAAAAAGATCTTTGATGCTTTTTACATATTCAATAAGAACATATTTATAGTCTTCATAATAAAACACTAAATTAAAAGATGAGTCAGTATAAATTTGTAATGGTTCCTCAGTTTTAAACCATTTCTTCCATGACCTCTAGGAATTTATTTGTAGGCACAATAGTAAATACGATAAATGATGAATGACAATTCTAGATTAATTCAGGGGCAAAATAATACATCTTTGACATACGTTTGGTGATACAATTGTTGAATAACGGTGACATTCCAAATTATTTAACTATATTTTACTGATAATTTTGTTTTCTTACCACGGAACATTTTGAAGCTTCTCTCCATGTGGCAGACTTTGTGAATATATTCATGTCAAAGACTCCATTGCCTCATATTTCTGAGATGAGCAGCCATAGGAATAAAAAATACATTATAGCTAAATCTGGCTCAATTGCTTTCCTGGTCAAAGAAACCATTTTTGGCAATCTAAGGATTGAGTGGTGTACTGATTTTTTAATACAGTGTATGTTTAGTATGTTTAAGTTTTGTTTAAACAGCTTACACAATATTTTTAATTATTATAAACTAAATCATTTTGAGGTTAGTATTCTAAAATGATCAAATGATTAAGGGATTAGAGAAAAAGTCTAACTCTATATTTTTCAGGTAGCTGTCATAAGAGTTTTAAATTAATCTCTGTTATTCCATTTTTTTTTACTTTCTATTTCTTTCTTTCTACTTCTTAAGTAACAACAAAATAAACTCAGGGTCTGGTTGCATTCTTTTTTAAAAAAAATAATGCTATCTTCTCATTTAGCCTATCATATTTTTGTAACCCAAATGTCATCAGGTAGAGCAGCAAATTTGGAAATGCAAGACATTTGATGCAAGTAATATTTTTCCTTTTCCATCAAACCACCCCAACCCTCTGCAGTACCACCAAATTTTCTTTTGGAATATATTTTACATTGCCGGGAAAAAGAACTTTACCCTTCTAAATTCATCATTATCTTATTTTCTATGATAATACTAAAGTTGATCTACATGTCTCCAATATTTTCAAATCTGGTCTCATATTTAATTAGCTTAAGTACCTTTTGTAACTCTCTATACCTTTTTCATGTACATTTCTCCAACACTGTGACCCATTTAGAGGTCTTTTTTTAAAAAATCTGGATTTGCCTTTATTGTATATCTGCAATTGTTTTCTGACCAGAAGCACTTCTTAAAATAGTAAGTGCTTAAGAATTTAAGATGTGCCATTGCTAGGGTATTGCTTGCCTTGCCCATGCCAACATGGTGGAGCCTCTTGCTGCTTCTGAGATCCATGTACACCACTCCACTTCTAGGCACACAGCTAGTCCATGTTGCCATCAAGCAAACTGTAGCAGGTTGCTCGCAAATCCCATTCAAATGATCGGTCTCCTGAAAGAGCCAGAGGTGGTGCTGGCAACACAGAAAGCCAGCATTTCAAAACAGTACAGCATTTTTTCTTATTCTACCACTGAATCAGAAAAACCTTTTTTAAAGGAGCTGTGGCAAGCCACCAGCTGAAAAATAAATGAGGCTAAACTTTGGTGTGTGTGTGTGTGTGTGTGTGTGTGTGTGTGTGTGTGTGTGTAGAATATTTTTTAAAGCCCTTTCATGTTTTAAGCGGATTTTAGTTGGCCATGTGGGCACTAATTTGTAGCAGCAGGCTGCTTGTTGATTCCCAGCTGTGTAGCCCCAAAATAAACACACAGAAACTATATTACTTAAATCACTCCTTGGCCCATTATCTTTAGCTTCTTATTGGCTAACTGTTACATATTAATTTAGCCAGTTTCTATTAATCTGTATATCACCATGAGGTTGTGACCTACCAGAAAATAAGTTTCGGAACATCTATCTCCAGGGGTGTCTCCTGACTCTGCCTTTCTTTCTCCCAGCATCCTGTTTAGTTTTTTCCGTGTAGTTAATTTCTGCCCTATTAACAGGCCAAGCCAGTTTTTTATTCATTAATGGTAATCACAGCATACAGAAGGGAATCCCAGATCACACCCCCAAACTAATGCCAATGATCTTCAAATATTCAGAGCTTACACACTGTTGCTTACACTCCCCACCCTGTGTGCCTTTTAACCCTAGAATGTATGAAATGTAATGTCCTCAGAGTAAAAGAACTAAGTTTAGTGTTTCAGTTTAAGGTCAAGATTCCTTTTAGAAATATAGAAAGACATATTCTTTACACAGGGATGAGGTAGAAGAACTGAGCTAATACAAGTTAGGTCTAGTGAATATTGATCTGTGGGGGGCGAGGGGAGTTGAGTGAGGTGTAAACAAAAAGTCTAGCTTCTGCCTTGATTCTAGTGATCAATGACCCTTGGCTTTAGAGTGATAGAGGCAAGAACACATAGTCTTCTTACTGAATCTCCAGAAGAGGATGCTATATAATCTGCCTGTTACTCAGTCAAAGAACCATTTATTCGTCATCTGTTCCTGTGAACACAGCTTCTGCAGTCACACAAATTTTCAACACTTCAACACTTGAGAAAACCCTTTCTGTATTCCTTTATTACAAGTCACATGAAGAACTCTTCATGATATATCAATACCTATCATTTATGCTTTCTTTTTAAAAGAAATAAAGACTTTTTTGAAAATATAAATAAAAACTATATAAAAATATATTTCACAAATTTAGGAAAAATGATTTCATGTAATCAGATTTCCATATAGAAATAAAGGTTACAAACCTTAGGTATAAGCAGATGGTGTGGATATTCATTGGAAAGGTCATTACATTTTTAATATACCCTTTCATGCTCCTATTTTTTATTCCTATATTTCTTTGTACATCTTTGATGTTTCAAAGAATGTATTCCAACTTTGTGAATTTTGGATGTAGCATAATTAATGAGTATTTGTTTAGAGAAATCCATACCACTGTGAAGTTAGAAATGTGTGACAAATGAATTTGATTCCTGAGATGTCATTTCTCACATGCGACTGGCAATTGCTCATGAGAAATTACTCACTATTCTATTTTAAAGAGATTCATGAGAGTTGAGTAGCAATCAGGATTGAATAAACCCAAGGGCAGTGAAAAATATCACACATACCAAAAGAAAAATAATTGCAATGTTCATTTCTAACATCTATACCAAGACTTTTGAAATAGTTTCTTTTCAATTCTTTTACAACTTATATAGCAAAGTGGATTCTCTAAAAATGAAACATGTCAATTGAATCTTGCTAAATTAAGTGTGGAATTTACATCTAAAATCAAATAGTCTTGATTATAAAGGAAATTTAAAATTATAAACAAACTTTCAAAATTATATCAAATACATATATGTGCTATGAAAAAAATCATTTAATGAAACAGTAGTGGATTTTAAAGTTTTGGGTGTTAGATTTACTTTCTTGTTTTGAATGTAATTTTGGCACTTGACATTAATTTATTCAGCACTTCAAATGACTCTTTAAAATAATTTTAAAATAGGCAGACAAAGATAAAGAAGTATTTAAACAGAGGAATTGTCCAATGGCTGTTAATATTCCATGTCAGACATTATAATGGGGAAAGTGAAGGCACTTAATTTTTAAAGATTGTGAAATAGTCAGCTTCACAACACTGATAATGCATGTTGCTAAAGACAGCAGGAGGTATTTATTTTTAAATTATTTCTGAGAATAAAAAAATAGAAAAACTGTGTGGACAAGATTTTATTTTTTAAAATGTTGGGAGTACAAATCATGTCAGTAATCAGTAAGAGGTAAATGATGTTGACTAATTACAAGTCTAAGTATATTTTGTTCATTAGAATATGTACTTTGTTCATTAGAATATACCATTACAGACAGTATAGTCAGGATTCAGTTAATGATGGGCATATATACAATGGGTATTCACAGAATCATATTACCATGTGACACAGTACACATTTTAGTTTGAAGTACAGTCTATGCTATCTCCACAATGACAATATCGCTCAATGAAATGTTTCTTGGAGTTCTCTGAGTGACACATAGTGTGTGACTGTCAGGTTTCTATTTTCTATCTATATGTCTTTAACCTCTTTGTCATATATATAATTTAAACTAGCATTTTTGCCAAAGTTGTTCAATAACCATAAGGAATACCATAAATAAGGGATCTAACACAATAAAATGTTATTTCATTTGATTCTATGATTGTCAATCATAGATATTCCTGGCTAAGTAGCTTTCCTTCCAATTGTCATCTTATGGGTTCCATATGTCTGTTTTCTCACATACATTGGGAATTTCTGTTAAACTTTACTGCTAAGTATAGGAGAACTAAATATTGAAGAATTTTTTGATGTGTATAAGTGACTTGCCTACATGTTTGTATTGGCACCATGTGTATGCTTGGTGGCTGCAAAGGCCCAAAGCAGAAGAAACCAGAAAAGGCCATCAAAGTGGGTAATGGAAACTGAATCCTGGTCTCCTACAAAAGTAGCCAGAGATCTTCACTCTTAAGCCATCTCTCCAGCCCAAAATGTAACCGCTTTATTTCTTTGCAAGAATTTTATAAGAAGAGGTAGAGCGAAAGTCCAAGTAGGACCCCAGACTTTAAGCTTTTGAATGTTGTGCAATGTGCCTAATGCCACTCTTATTCTTACCAGTCAATGTGTCAATTCTCTTGTTCTTAGTAAACAACACTTCCATATCCTAAAAGCTTTATTGAGAAACTGTCTTTTGCTGTAGGAAATCCTACAGCCAGTAGCCTTTAAGTTGCCTGCCCACTTGGATGTGGCCTCTTATACTATAAATGCTGATGTAAAGTGTGTAGTCAATCTCTCTTCCAGGTGTGGGATTCAGTTGCTGTTTTCCATCTGGGCAGAGGACTGTGATCACATGAGTCTACCCCGAAATAAATAACCCCTTATTATACGCAATTCTGAGCTAGTGTGAGATTTCCTTTTAGCATCTTCTTCATCTAGTGCCCACATAGATGCGCACTCCACATCAACTGGGTGGACTGGCTTAAAAAGCCTAAATGGTCCATAGCACAGAAAGTCTCCCACCCTGCCCACTTGGCTTGCTTTTACCTACTAAGTGTTTTTTTTTTCCATCACCACAGTGGAGCTAAATGCACACAACGACTTTGAAATTTCTCAATCTTGCATGCATTTCCCCTTACTGCTGTGTTTCCTGATGCATGGCTATATGCACAGCTTCTGGTTTGTGTTCTTTGCTCCTGATTTCTGGTCTCTTTTCTCTGTGTATGGAATTGATTTAATTGCTCTTTATTTTTCAAGCAAAGCATATTTCTCAGTATCTAACCAGTGCCAAGTTAGAAAAGCAAAGTTGCTCTGGACTGTTCCTGGCACCACTGGTGTTGCTGCTGGTCACCACTCTGCAACCACGACACCTACTGGACAAAAAGAAAAGATTATTACACCTAAAACAATTTAACAGACCTCATAACACAGGTAAATATTTTATTAATTAATAAATCAATGAATTTGAAAGTTATATAGTTACAAACAACATTACCATTGAAAATTTTAGTAATCTTTTTGCTAATACTATGGACTGTATTCTGCAAGGCTTATATGGTTATTGTGATATATCCATTTATTGGATATTGGGACTCAGTTATTTTCTTCATATTATATCCTTAAGAAAATGGTTTGAAAACGCAGCCAAGAATAAGGCACTTTTAAAAATGATACAGGTTTTACAAACTAATAATGAACAGCTATCTGACAAGAATAATACCATCAAAAATCAAAAGTTATCTAAAAAAATTAATACTATTAAAAAGGGTAATGTTAACTTGACAGACAAAATTGAATTCATGTCAAAAGGTACTGAGAAATTATCTGAAAGACTTTACACTCGAGAATTTGACAATCAAAATTTGTTAAAAAATATGATAAGTAAGCAGATATAGTATCTCTCCAGGAAGGCAATCTGCATGCTATCCAAATAATGTCCAAGGATGAGGTGTTATCTTTAAATGAAAAACATCAGACCTTGGAATCACAAATGCAGAATGAGGATCAGATGCTAGGTGCTTCAATGAAATTACTCAAAGAAATATACACAAATCAGGAGATTCAGGCTTTATGAAAGACAGTAGTAAAAAGTAGTGAGAAGGGAAAGAAGGTACAAGAACAGGATTTAATATAAACATTACCTTACAGAGATGACTTCCAGGGTTTTAGCTTCCTACCCTGTAATCTTCTATGGCAAAACATCAAGTTTTAAAGGCCAGAAAGGACACAAAGAAGGTAGATGTATACTTATAGAAATGAATGATCTAAAAGAAATTAAGCAAGCTGTTGTAACTTATGCCTTTAATTCCACATCTGTTAGGGAGATGGTAAAGACATGGGCTTCTAGCATTAAGGCCATGCCACATGACTGGCTTCCATTAGTTTCAGCAGTCCTGGATGATTGGCCTCAACTGATGTGGAAATGTTATTTCAGGGTAGAGGCTAAAATTTTAGAACAACAGGGAAAAGCAAAAGGACTTGAGACTTCCCAAGATCAAATTTTTGGTGAAGGCACTTACACTGACCCACAGGCTCAAGTTCTTTACAGTGAACAAATCTTGTCCCTATGCTACAAAGCAGCCTTAAATGCTTGGGACAGGATGCAAGAACTAGGAATATGAATTGAATCATATACCAGGGATAAACAGGGCAAGAGAACACTTGAGTGACATTTTACAAGGATTAACTAAGGCTGTACAAATAGGAGTAACAAATCTAGATGCTATATGAGTACTTATTGAATCTCTGGTTTTTGAAAAGGCCAACTTATAATGCAAAGCAGATCCTTGGGCCTTTAAATGCTAGATCAACACAAATGGATGAATGGATCCTGCATACAATGAACATTGAGACATTTGACTATAATACTGAATCTTGGGTAGGAGAAGCAATTTCCAAAGGAATGAATAGACATCAAATTGCCAAATGTTTTAATTGTAGTAAAATAGGACATCTGAGAAGAGATTGTAGGCAAAGAATTCCTAGAAATAATGTCTCCTGTGGGAATGGCAAAAATAAAAGTTATCAACCTTCTGGATTATGTAGAAGGTGTGGCAAAGGTTGACATTGAACCAATGAATGCAGACTAACAAAAGACAGACAAGTCAACATCGATACTATCAGGAAACTCCTTGAGGGGTCTCTCACAGACCCTGAAGTCAAAAGTGGTCCAGTCATGTCAAGTCTCACAAGGAAAATTATAAAATCCAGAGCCTTCTGTAAGAGATCATACTGTTCTGAATAATGGAATAAATATGGAGGGTTAATCAAAAATTTCCAATAGGGAATAGGAAATGTATATTCTGGCAGACTTCTATAAATGATCAAAGACCAAAGCTAAAAGTGTGTATAAGTTATCTTGGAATTGTGGGTTTGATAGTCACAGTTGTGGACATGAGTGTTATTACTCCAGAATCTTAGCATCTAAACTGGCCTCTTCAAGAGGCAGATGTTCAATTCCTAGGAATTGCAACCCTATCTCAAGTATAACAAAGCACAAGATGGGTTAAATGCATAAGGCCAGAAAGACAGAGAGGAAGGCTGAGGCTAATATTGCAGTGAATTTATGGGCATATGACCTGCTGCAGCAAGGCAATACCTGGTTTGATATTCTTGCAGTCCCCAAAACTCATAATTCTGGGAAGTACATTATAAGGTACTATACAAAGAAGTCACCAGCCATTCATGCTGTACAAGAACACCAAGCATCTAGCAAACCTTTAGAGGTACTGACAGCCCTCTCTTTGAAATGGTTAACTGAGAAACCAATATAAGTTAAACAGTGACCCTTAACAGAAGACAAAGTGCAGATTAGAACAGATGGTACAGGAGCACATAGATGCTCACCATATTGAAGAATCAACTAGCCCTTGGAATTCTCCTGTATTTGTTCTTAAAAATAAATCTGGAAAATAAAGAAAGGTGATAGATCTAAGAACTGTCAACAAGGTAATTCAACCTATGGGTCCTCTACAATCTGGAATTCCTCTGCCTTCTTTAGTACCAAAGGGATGACTTCTTATAGTTATTGATTTAAAAGACTGTTTCTTCACTATACCTTTACAAGTAAAGGATAGAGAAAATTTGAATTCACGAATTCACAGTGCCTACTTTTAATAATTCTCAACTTTCTAGGAGATACCAGTGGACTATCGTACCACAGAGATGCTCAATAGCCCCACCCTATACCAATATTTTTTAAGTCAGCCATTTGAAATAATACATAAAAATTCCTACATCTATAATTTACCATTACATGGATGACATTTTGCTATCTGATTCAAACATAGATACTTTAGAAAGACTGTTTAAAAAAAGTAAAGAAAATTTTGCCAAAATGGGATTAAAAATTGCTCCTGAAAAAAATACAGAGGAGATTCTGTCAATTACCTAGGTTATAAAATAGGTTTATAGAAAATTATAACACAAAAGGCACAAATTAGGAGCGACCAATTGCAGACTATTAATGACTTTCAAAGATTTTTAGGAGACACTTCCAGTCTATGACCAGTTGTTGGGATAACATCTGATCTAATAGTTCATTTAAACAAAATCTTAGATGGTGACAAAGATTTAAATAGTACCAGAGACTTAACAGCTGAAGTGGAAAAGGAATTGATTGTCACTGAAGAAAAATTACAGGAAGCACATATGGATAGGGTATATCCAAATCTTAATTGCACTCTAGTCATATTGCCTTCCAGAATTTCCCCTACAGAAATTTTAATACAAAAGAAAGAAATCATCTTAGAATGGATCTTTTTTTACCGTATAAACCAAGTAAAAAAAATTAAAAACTCATGTGGAAAAAATGTCTGAATTAATTATAAAAGGAAAATTGACAAAGTCTAGACACAGTGCCTTTTACTACTGATGAAATTTAAAAATTATGGAATGATAATGAACCTTGGCAAAGAGCTTTTAGGACAGATTAATAGCAATTATCCCAAAAGTGATAGAATTAAACTTATAAAAAGATTTGCTTCGATCCTAACCCACATAGTATGGGACACACCAATAACTGGAAACCATACATTTTATACTGATGCAAATAAATCAGGAAAGCCAGGTTACAAATGAGAAGATTTAAGTAAGGTGGAACAAAATCCTTAAAATTCTGTCCAGAAGGCAGAATTCTATGCTATTCTCATGTGCTAAGGGATTAAAAAAAAAACTCTTAATATAGCTACTGATTCACAATATACAGAAAGAATTGACTTGCATATTGAAACTACTGAATTTATCCCAGATGATACAGAATTGACAACATTATTCATACAGGCTCAAGATATAATCAGAAATAGGCTCTGTTCCATATACATAACATACATCTGATCCCATGCAGGTCTGCCATGTCCTCTAGTACAAGGTAAATTGCAGAAATTGATTGATTACTGATTAGAAGTGTATTGAAGGCCTCAGAATTTCATAAGAAACATCATGTCAATAGCAAAAATTTTAAAAAAGAGTTTTCTCATAAAAATTAATAGCCTTCCTGTACACAGATGATAAATGGGCTGATAAAGAAATCAAAGAAACAACACCCTTCACAGTGGCCACAAATATCATAAAATATCTTGGAGTAATTTAATCAAACAAATGGAAGATCTGTATGACAAGAACTTTAAATCTTAGAAGAAAAAATTGAAGAAGACACCAGAAATTAGAAAGATTTTCCATGCTCTTGGATAGATAGAGTTAACAGTAAAAGTGGCAATCTTACCAAAAGCAATCTACAGATTCAATGCAATGCCCATCAAAATCCCAGCAAAATTCTTCACAGACCTCAAAAGAATGGTACTCAATTACAAATGTCAGGAATGTTGATGCCTATGGAAGTCTCTTTGTTGTACAGGATCGTTTTGGCTATACTTTTTTTTTTCATTTTTCCATATGAAGTTGATTATTGTTGTTGTTATTATTATTGCTATTCTTTTAAGATCTTTGAAGTATTGTGTTGAAATTTTAATGGGGATTTCATTGAATCTATATATTGCTTTTGGTAGGATTGTCATTTATACTATGTTGATCCTACCTATCCAAGAGCATGGGAGATTTTTCCTTTTTTTTTTTTTTTTTGGTATCTTCTTGAAGCTCTGTCTTTAGAAACAAACTTTTTGTCAAATAGGTCTTTCACTTCTTTGGTTAGTGTAACCTTGAGATACTTTATGTTATTTGTGGCTATTGTGAAGTGGGATGTTTCTCTGATTTCCCTCTCAGCTTCTTATCATTTGTATATACAGAAGCTACTGATTTATTTAAGTTGATCTTGTATCCTGCTACATCACTGAAGGTATTTATCAGCTGTAGGAGTCCTCCTCTGATCTAGTAGGTTTTCTTGCAACATCTGACTGAGAAGTCTTTATTGGTAAATAGAATAATAGAGAGTTAAAACTTACATTTGGTGACCTAGGTCTGGCCAGTGTCAGGGGAAAAAGAAATCCCACCAGGCTATGTGTGAGCTGCAGAGTTTTGATTTCAAGGTAGTTGGATACAGCCAGTCATTAAAATAGCAGTAGATTCAAATGCAGTCACTAAGATGATAGAATAACATTTGTCACCCAAAGTAAATGTGTTTAACACATCTTGTGGCAAGAACCTCCACTGATATCTTCTAACAGGCTGTGAATTGTGATAAGTGGGTACCATGAAGGCAATTTCTTATCTTTCTTGTTCTTGTAAGGTGTAGTAAAAAAAAAGTCTTAAATCAATTAGTATAATAGATCATCCCTTCAATAAGAAAGAAAGCAGCAAAGGAATTCCAGGCTGTTAGGAGTCGTATGGCTGGATGGTCTTATTAATAGCTCTCAGATCTGTTGTCATTTTCCATTTTCTAAATTCTTTTTTCATACCAAATATTAGAATTCCAAGAACTCATTGATTCTTTAATGTGCTGGGCATTTAAGCTCCTGTACCAGCTGTCCTAAGGCTTGCAATTTTTCTGTTGTCAAAGACCATTTTTCTACCCACACAATTTTTTTTCTTATTTTTATTAGTAATCTTTCTAGGGCTTTTATGTTATCAACAGTAAGTCTTTCTAAAGCTTGTATTTTTCAAATTTTTATATTTGGCACAGTTATCATATTACTTCTTAAAGATAAAGTGTAAATTACCAAACTGATAGAATTTATAATCAACTGGCATTATGTCAATCCCAGCTAAACTGGTTATACCTTCATTTATTTTCAATTTTCAAGCTACCCATAGAAGTACTAATGGAATTTTAACTGCCTGCATTGTGATATTTCCCATTTTTAATGTGGGAAAGGTTTCTAATTTTTAAAATATTATATAACTCTCTAAGAATTTCCCAGGTGTCTCACCAAATCTGCATACTTCTCTATTTGTCTTCAGCAGTGACTTTAATACAGAGCTGAAGGTCCCTTCCACAGTTTCCACAGCTCTCCATAGTCTCTGAGAGGGAACCCCATGTTCAGTGTTAACAACTGAAGAAGAGTCATGTAAGGGTGGTAGTCAATCGCATTGGCATTTACTGGCACAGTTTCTCTGCTGGTGTGGTTGTACCCTACATTGGGTGACAAGTGTTGTTATTCTGTTGCTTAGCACCTGCCTCTAAATCTACTGGTATTTTTACTCATGTCTTTGCCCCTTTGCCCCATTATCAGCATCCTTCCACTCAGATTGCAATCTGGAATTATATTCATACCAGTGCTGACTTGGTCAAGGCTGCCAAATGCAGGTTTTAACTAAGTCTCTATCATTCTATTTACCAATAAAGACTCAGGAGTCAGATTTTGAGGAAAAAACCTTCTAGATTAGAGAATCTGAGAATTAATCAACTGACCTTTCTTTCTGACCAGACACCCAACAAAAGCATCTCTCCACTCATCCCAAGTCAAAAAGGCCAAGGATCTCTAAATCCCTTCCTATTCCTTCCTCTGAGTTTCTTTATCCATGTTTTTGGCTGCTATGCCCTCTCTATGGCTAATTACTCTAAACTAGGTGCTGGCACCACTTCCTGATCCAAAGAAAATTTTATTAACACAGTCTTGAAATTTCACAGCACAATCTAATAATCTGCGACACTAGTAATTTCTGGTTCTGGATCTAGTGTCTCACTGGTCATGTTCCTTTTAGTAAGTTTACAGTGCTAGAAATGAATGACCTTGTGCAGAGTGGATGTCAAATACAATCAGAAAGCAGTTGGTTATACCCATGACACTCATGTTGTGATTGTGCAACTGGAAGCATTCTGCCTGGCAGGTCAATAATATAATGTGTAGGACATACCACTGGGTGAGACCGTTGAAACTGTTTTCTCCCCCAGCTATTTTCATAGCATCTCTTGTACTATGAAATCTGATCATCCAGAAAGAAGTACCCAGGTAAGTTCCAGCTTTTTTCTGCAAACAAACTGTGCATTGTTTTCAACAATAGAGTCCTGCCATTTGGTTACCAACCAAGAGCAATGGCAAAACTTATATTGCTTTTGGAAACTTCTGTGACCTCCTTGTCCAGCAGATAATAAGGATTTGTCCCGTATCTGGATTTAGAATTTTATTTTAACAAACCATAGCTTGCATTAGATAGCATCATCATTGATTTATACAGAGTATCTCTGTCCAAATCCCCTTTTTAGGTAATTATAAATTTAAAATAATTTACAAAGTAGTGAGCGTTCATAAGGTTTCTATGCATTATTAATTTTTGTTAAGTTCCGACCCCATTCAATTTTCTCTCTCAAACCTTTAAGTTTTCTTGTTTTCATTGTTGTTTGTTTGTTTTGCTTTGGTGGGATAAGGTAGGTGAGTAGTTTTTATTTTGCATTTTATTGTTTGTTAAATAATATTCACAATCTGGTTCTTATTGGCTTCAGCTTTCTTTAAACAGATGATCTTTGTATTTTCCCTTCACTTAATGTTACCAGATAATCTTAATTCTAACAATCTCATAGTATCATCATATCTGATATACAGTCTAAGTGCATTTTTCCTGTGACCAAACCACTTTAATTTAACTGGTGATATTTTGGTCAGTCATCAAAGCCCACTTTGTCTTCTTCACTGGTGAACTGACTTGTCATTCAATCATCTTCATAAATACACACCACTCTGGAGTAACGTCATGGTAATGTGTCATAATTTTCTGTTTAAAACCTGCTTTTGATGGTCTAATGAATATCTAAAACTGAAAAAAATATTACTTTTACAGGAAGCCTTATCATTAAGACTTCATACATAGCATGCATGTATGAATTTGTGTTACACAAGTAAGTATTGGTATAACAGCATTTATGCTTTAAGTCATGAGCTATTATGATACCCGACTTGGTCGCAATTTTAGAATTTATATTTATTTTGAGCTTGACAAATAAGCAAACTAAATTCAAGCTTATTCTAACAGGCAGGATTCAAATATTGTATATAAAGTTCCAGAAAAGTTATTAATGAAAAGGTATTCATAATTAGAAGTCTAGTTTCAAAATTAAGAAAAAGGGAAATAATAGTAAAATCAGTTTACTGAGCTTTGATAGTGTAGTATAAATATTTGGCAACCAAAAGTACATTTATATGTATTCCAAAACAATTACTAATAATATTTTGCATATGTATCAATGAAATAATTTTAAGATTTTCATGAATTTTTATATTAAAAGTAGTCCTTTATGTATCTTAATATTTACAAGGTTAAATCAAAGAATAGATTTGTTATGTTTCTGATCAAAAAGAAAGAAAAATAAAGAAGGAAGGAAGGAAAGAAGGACAGTAATTTTATTTTCCAAAGACAGGCCCATTTATGTACTGTACCATGTAAGTCTTCCATTTTAATCACTTAATGATCTCCCACCCCGGTACACCTGGTGCTTCGATGATTCCCCTTTAGATAAAGAGTGGCTGCATTTTATCAGATGTGTGAGCTGGAGGCTTATTCTGGCAATATTTTATCCTGCTTATGCTGTAAATAATACACCAGAACCTGGGAGGCCAATACTGTAGGCCTTCTCTTCTGCAGTATCACACCCATTCAAAGACAGAGAGATATGTCTATATGCATTGTTTTCTTTTATTCTTACTTCAGAGTAAGGGTCAGCTTTAGAAAAGATACTTACTTATCCCTGATAAGATTAGAAAAAGTCTTTGAAAATTTGAACAACTCATAAGAGAAGAAAAATGATGCTTAAAGAAGTGAGATAAAAGAGATATCCTGCTGACCAGATGAAGGTAGGCTTGCTGTGAAAATGAGATATTGTGGGGCTTGTTGTTTTTGTTTCTCGTTTTTGATCTTCGTCTCTAGGATGTAGCTATTTTGAGCTTATAATCTAATGTCTAACTCTAAAATGACTATAGTTGCTTTAGATAGTTCTTGTTCAAAATTTATAAACTTTATCCCATAACTATTGAAATATTGATTTAATAAAAAATCTTATATATGTTTGTGCACTGTTGAACAAATAAAAGATTTCCCATAAGGAAGAACAAACTGGAATGTGTGCTTCCATTCTAAACTTGAAACAAATTAGAATTTATGAATTGGTACTCTTTATTTCTGAGTTTAGACACTTCTCTTATTTAAAATTTCTCTAAATTTCTAAATTAAGAAAGAGTCATTGAGGTCATCTAATGCTATTTTAAGGAGCCCATGCTATTAAGATTAAGTATATAGGTATAAAATAAGAGACAGCATAAAATGTGGAATGCAATTTTATGAAAATCTTCAGAAGGATGGGCTACAGTAAGCCTAGAGAGCATTAAGTCGTACCATGGTTATGTAGAAATATTGGTAGTCACTGAGAGATACCATTTCTTAGGAGATGTGAATAAATGTCTATTAAACTCAGAGAGAGAACTAACGTAAGACTTAGTAAGAATATTACAAAGCTACAGTATTGAAAACAGCTTGGTATTGGCATAAAAACAGAGACACTGACCAATGGAATCGAATCGAAGATCCGGATATTAGTCCACAAACCTATGAACACCT
>JAQHUG010000140.1:1472067-1482728 GCA_028555095.1 Dicrostonyx torquatus | reverse complement strand
AAAAAAAGAATACTACCAAGGTGAACCAGTATTTTGAAACATTTTATTGGAGATAGTAACAGTAATGTGGGTGAGGGGATTCTTTCACAATAAAAATTACTTCATGTTAACTGCATCACCAAAGTTCATCCCAGGTCAGGAAAACTGAGTATCTGGAGTGTTCTGTATAGACTGCAGTCAGCTCAGAAGGTTGAAGAGGGTCATCTCCAGGTTGCTTAGTGGCTCTAGGCCTCTTTAAGAAAGTTCAGCTTGTCTCTTATTTTTCTAAACAGCTTTGCATTATCTAACAGTGTCTCTCATCAGTCCATACAGCTTATATATGCTTGGGGAAATATGGGACTAGTTTATCTGTTCTGTTTCAGTTATAATTTTACTATAACACACTGTGTGTGTGTTATATTATGTTGTGCAGTAAAAGTGTATATTTTGCATTCAATGTGTGTGTATATTCATGCGTAAGCGTCCAAAGGGTAGAATAAAATGCCAGTGTCATTCCCTACTGCTCCTAACATTTGAGAAAATGTCTTTCACTGAAGCAAGCATTTACTTTCTGGGATAGGCTGACTATTCTCCAAGCTCCAGAGGTCCAATTGTGTCTGCCCTCTTCCTTCAGTTCTCATGATACAGGCCAGGATGGCATGACTACCTGGGGATTTGAATGCTGGCCCTCATAGTTGCACAGCGAGTGCTTTTACCCCTTGAGTCATCTCTCTAGCTCTCAAAGACCTTTTAAAATACAGATTTTATGCAAGATGGTTAAAAGAAAAGACAAGGTACTTAGAAAGAAAGTTAAGACACACAAAAGCACAAGTGTGAGCTTTGCTAAGAGTCTCATCTTTCTCTTTGCCTTTACTGTATTCATACACATCAATACAGTCAGGCTTGAAGCTGAGATCTTCAAGCTGTGGTGACAAAGAGGTGGGGTACTTGTGTAGCATTCATGAAACCTGGCTTCAATCTCTAGGTTAATCATCATCATCATAATAATAATAACAATACAAAAATAACAAATAATAATAAATTTTAAAAGTTTAAGCAAATCTATATTCTTATAAGCTCAAAAATTACTAAAATGGCTCCTTGTAGTAATTATCTAAAAAAATTACAATAGTAGACAATTAGGTTTAGATCTTTATGTTTTAGACTATCTGGGAAGGCCGCAAATCATTGAGTCATCTAGACTGCTCAGGAAAACAAGTGTTGAATATTCTGAAAAAATGAATCATAGTTGATTGTTTGTGCGTGTAAAAAAAATAACAACAAATGTTGAGACAAAGGTGAAAGAATTCCAGTTTCCAGTTTCCAAGTACCTTGGGCAGAACAGAGAACAATGTTACTGTAAGATGAGATTTGAATAAAGAGCAAACACTGGCAAAAATTATGTCATGCTAAGTTGCTTTCCTGAGGCTTCTCAGTTTCTTCAAAACTCTCTGCATAATTCAACAAACCACTTAGCAAAAAATCACTGTGTTGTGAAATAAATTAGTGTCTAAAGGAAAAAGGGGAGAATGGCCATGTGAAGCTTATTCTTGGACACAGCTCACACAGGCCTGCATGATTTTACTTTCTTGCTTTAAAATAAATAGCCACATAACTATCACATCTTTGCCCATGCAGACAGTAAAGATGTCATTATAACTTGGGAACAATGGCAAATGGAAAATTAGAAAGAAAGCAAAGGTTTGCAGGTTCTCAATAGGAATTTTTTTCTGATGAACATCCATCTTTCCCTTCTAGTTCCCACTCATTCATAGCACAAAAAACCCACTCTGTTACTTCTCCAACTTTACAGGAAGCATCATGAGGCATGAAGAAAAAGAAAAAAATAAATGAATAACATTTAAATGAAGAATGGGGTTATATCAAATTCATGTGCTGAACATTAAATAATTCATTTACTTGTTGTAGGAGTGGGCTGTGTCCCGCTGCCCATCTAGCTTAGCTCATGAAATAACCACACAGAAATTGTATTATAAATTATTACCTGGCCCATTATATCTAGCCTCTTTTTGGCCAACTCTCACATCTTGATCTAACCCATTTCTATTAATCTGTGTTCAACACAAGGTCGTAGGTTACCAGGACATATTCTAAACAGCATCAGTCTCAGGCAGGAGCTTCATGGTGACTGCCACATTGCCTTCTTCCTTCCAGAATTCAGTTCTGTCTTCCCCACATATCTAACTTCTGCCCTATCAAAAGATCAATGCAGTTCCTTTATTCAGCCAAGGAAAGCAACATAAATACAGAAGGACCTCCTACACCATTTACCTTATTTTAGAACTAAGTCAAATAAGTCTCTATTTTTAAGTTTATTAGGCTAACTTTGTAAAATTATGTCACTGAAGTCAGTATGTAAAAAAATTCCCAAATTATCTAAATTTAGATAAAAAACATGTAGTCAGCAAATAAGTAATAAGTTTTATTATGACATTTTATGCATATCTTTGTATTTAAGCCACTTGATGGTCTCTGTGGTTCTATATGGGATATAGGATTATTTTTTCTAATTCTGTGAAGAATGAAATTGAATTTTGATGATGTATCTTGTCAAACCTGTAAGCTTACACATTATAACATAGCCATTTTTACTTCATTATTCTTGAAAATCCATAAGCATAGGCTATCATTCTATCTTCTAGTGTTTTCTCTGACTGGTGTAGGAGGTCCTTCTGTATTTCTGTTGCTTTCATTGGTTGAATAAAGAGACTGCCTTGGCCTTTTGATAGGGCAGCTGTTAGGTGGGGAGAGTAGACAGAATGGAATTCTGGGGTAGAGAAGTCTGAGTCAGGGAGAACCACTATGGAGTCGAGAGAGTCAGACATGCTGGATCTTTCCTGGTAAGACCACTACCTTGTGGTGAATTATAGACTATTAGAAATGTGTTGAATCAAGATGTAAGAGTTAGCCAATAAGAGGCTAGAACTAATGGGCCAGGCAGTATCTCAATGAATATAGTTTCTGTGTAACTATTTTGGAGGCTAAGCTAGCACATGGCTCAGAGGCACAAGCGGCTCCTCCATGTTGGACTGGGTGGAGCAAGCAGGCAGTACCTGTATTTGACCTGAAATTGTCACAGCTTATATTATTAAGAGCTTAGCATTTTGGCCAGGCGGTGGTGGCGCACACCTTTAATCCCAGCACTCGGGATGCAGAGGCAGGCGGATCTCTGTGAGTTCGAGACCAGCCTGGTCTACAAGAGCTAGCTCCAGGACAAGCTCCAAAGCTACAGAGAAACCCTGTCTCGGGAAAAAAAACAAAAAAACAAAAAAAAAGAGCTTAGCATTTTAAAAGCACAAAGCAAAACTGTTCCTGTACATTAAAGAATTACAGATTTACAATATGACAGAGTCAGACATAAAAGACCTCTAAATGGGTCACACTGTTAGATAAATTACATAGGCTTGGGGGAGATAAAAAATATAGAGAGATGCAAAAAAAAGGTAAAGTCTTTAAAGAGACAGAGTTCCCAAATATTGTTTATAAATGTTCTTTTATATTTAAAGGGAATATGATACAGACATGAATAATTTTCATTGCTATAATTCTTGATTTATTGATACAAGTTTAAAGTAAATTTTGTTATATGTATTTCTGATCTTGATTAAGGTATAGTGATTGTGTAGTTCATTTAAACATACAATGTATAATTAAAAAATATAGGTTGTTAATAGATAATCATCTATAATAATCAAGCTTGTAGTCATGTTACTTAGATTTTCTAGATATATAGAGATATATTTCAGTTAGGCATTCTTCATATCTTTCAAAGACTACAGAATATGGTATTTAATGTTTTAATAACTTAGGGATTTTAATGACAATTAGACATGTCTGCTCCTGACAGCACCAATCTAGTTCCTGAGGAAGATGGGCATCGAAGAGGCTCCTTATGGAGTTTGTTAGCCATTTAGGCAAGAAACTGCTCTTGCCTGGACTGTTGCATAAATTGGACACAATGAACCCACAGAGACAGGACTGCTGAACTTGCCTAAAGGTGAGGTGATCCTTCAGGGTTTCTGTCTCATGAAAGGGTATTCAAGACATTCTGCAGGACACAGAAGGAAGTGACTGAACTGTCTTTGAATTTTCCTGCTTCATGGAAGTGTCTGCTGGATACTATGGACCTGTAGGCTGAAGATGGATGCCCCAACGGTACAGAAGAACTTTGGATAATGTACAGGCAATGAGATATCTCTGTCACTTCAAGAGTTTTGGAAGTTGCTTACTTTTTGTTTACTTAGGTAATATTTTATCCTTCTGGAGTCTTTGATGGAGTTGAAGAATAAATAGTTATAGCTTTCTTTAGTTATAATAAAACATAAAATAGGTATAAATATTGTAACTGTAATTCTTGCTTGATGACTGTTTTGTTATATGTAATTTTACTATGTTAAAACGAAAGCCTTTCTTTTTTGTTTAAACAGAAAAAGGGGAAATGGTGTAGGACATCCTTCTGTATTTCTGTTGCTTTCATTGATTTAATAAAGAGACCACCTTGGCCTTTTGATTGGGCAGCCATTAAGTGGGGGGAGTAGACAGAATGGAATTCTGGGATAGAGAAGGCTGAGTCAGGGAGAGCCGCTATAGAGTTGAGAGAGTCAGACATGCTGAATCTTTCCCGGTAAGACCACTACCTCATGGTGAGTTACAGACTATTATAAATGGGTTGAATCAAGGTGTAAGAGTTAGCCAATAAGAGTCTAGAACTAATGGGCCAGGCAGTATCTCAATGAATATAGTTTCTGTGTAATTATTTTGGGGGCTAAGCTAGTCAGGCACTTGTAGCTGGACACCGGGAACATGGCATGCCCACTTGGAGAACTGGGCAGTGGGGAGCATCCCTATCCCCCTCATTACTACATTTGATATCTATTTTCAGTGCCTTAAAGTATTCACTATAGAAATCTTTTCATTCTTACATGTGTGGTTAGTTTTTTCAAGAAGTTTTTGTGGTTGTTTTATTTTTATGAGGACTGAATGATAGCTCAGTGGGTAAAGGCATCTGCCACTTACCTAGTTCCTACATAGTGAAATGAGAGAACAAACTCCTTCAAGTTATCCTCTGAGTGAAACACACACACACTACACATGACAATCACCACCATCATCACATACTCCCATCATCCCAATAAAGAATTAAGTAAAATGAAAGGAAAATGTTTTAAATGAGAGAGTGTTGTATAAGGAATTTTCCCTATATTTCTTCCTTCTCTACCCCAATCTCTCTCTCTCTCTCTTTGTGTGTATGTGTGTGTGTGTGTCTGTCTGTCTGTCTGTCTCTCTCTTTCTTTTTTTAAGACAGGCTTTCTGTGTATAACAGTCCTGGATGTCCTGAAACTCACATTGTAGACTAGGCTGGCCTTGAATTACAGAGATTCACCTACCTCTGTCTCTCCAGTGCTGGAATTAAAAGCATGCACCGCCACCATCCAGCTTCTAATTTCTGCAAGTTTGTAGTTGGGATCTAGAAAAGCTACTAATTTTCAAAAGTTGATTTATAATATAGCTTGTTACTTGATCACTTTATCACATCTAACATGAGAAGATTTCTCATGAAATCTTCTTTATATTGCATATCTGATGGAATTTTAGCAACTCAAGGATATTATGTTGTCTACAAAGAAGAATAATTTATTTATACCTTTCCTAATTGAAATCCCTTTGTTCTTTGTTTTGTGTTTTTGTTTGATCTAAGGTGTGCTCACTATTTTGAATCCGAACAATGACTATTTACCTTTGACTTATTTTTAACTTAGCCATTAACATTTTTTCCCATCCTTTCTTTAAATACTGACTTCATGTTTGTTATATACAGACTTTATTGAGATATGATTCTACTTAAATTTTTAAATATTTATTTTGTTTATTATTGTTGGGTGGTGACTAATATGTGCATACATGCTTATGCTGAGACACATGTGAGACAGTAAGAGGTCAACATTACAAAAGAACAGTTCTTTTCTTATACAATTCGAGTCCTCTGGCTTGATTTCAGATTGTCAATCATGGTAACGAGTGCCTTAATCTATTGAAACACCTTGTCAGCCCTGTGATTTGTTTCTTCTCTTCCAAATGTCATTTAAAAAGAAGGGAGGCTGATCCTTATTAATTGCCTTCATCTGACACTTTTCTCACTTCCGCATCTCAGAACATAGTGATTAAAGATATGTATTTTGTTGTAGTCATGCCTCTTTTTTCTTTCTTGTTTTTTATGTTTCTGTGATGCTATTTAAACATCTACATATGTGGGATTTTTTTCTTATGTGCATGATTTTTCCTCAGAGTTTAAATCCTAAAACTATTCAAATCATCCAAAGCATATAAATATACTTAAAATTAATTAATCCAGGGGCTGGGCGGTGGTGGCACATGCCTTTAATCCCAGGACTCGGGAGGCAGAGGCAGGTAGATCTCTGTGAGTTCAAGACCAGCCTGGTCTACAAGAGCTAGTTCCAGGACAGGCTCCAAAACTACAGAGAAACCCTGTCTCGAAATAGAAATAATTAAAAGAAAACTGAGGAAAATGAAATTAATGTGGTAAAGTGGAAGAAGAAGAATAGGAGAGAGAAATAAAAAATCAATCCAGATTAAAAACTATCCATCAAAAATGGGTGAGTTTGATAACAAAATTAAATAAGTTAAGAATAAAAAACCATGATTTTTAAAATGCACAACAAATTGGAAAATTACATTAAAACTGTGTCAAACAAGAAAGTTGGGTGGGGTGGAGGGCAAGAAGAAAGAGAATGCAGAAAACATACACAGAGAGATAGAGAAAGGGAGAAAGAGAGGCAGAGAGAAAAGAAGATTGAGAGGGAAGAAAAGAGAGAAAGAGACAGACAGACAGAGAGTAGAGACTGACAGTTTATATGCGGAAGGGAGAAGTCATTTGAGTGAATTGCTGGGTCGTTTCCTGTGGTCAGTGCTAGCACCCATCCTGCATTGAACTGATTCCTTTGTGAACTGTATCTGTCCTAACTTTAGTAACTCCACTGCTCCCCAGTCTCGCATCTTAGGAACCTCTGCTGGCCACACTTACCTTTGCAGTCTGAGAGCTAGTCTTAGAGTCTTTTGAGACTCTCCAGAACATATTTCTTGCAGTAACTGAGGTTCTTGGAGTTAGAGTGTGATGTATACCGTGAGCATTGGGGATGGGCAAAACAAACAGAACACAAAGATCTGCGCAGGTGGAGGACTTTTCTTTGTACTTCCCACACCCGGTAATGTATCGATCATCTTTCAGGGAGGATATAGTTGGAAGCATTAACATTTCTACTGGAGTTTAGAGCTGTCCAACTTTATAGCACCGACTAGCAGGTGGTTAGCTCAAGGCTCCTAGTTACCCATTAATCTCTAGACTGGATGTTATCAAATTCGGGAGCTGTTCTCATACTCTGCGCTTTACCACTGTGAGTGATCTTTCTCTCAGCACTTCTCTACCTCAGGTGAGATTCATATTGTCTGTACATTTTGACTTGGAGTTTCCATTTCCTTGCTCACAATGACTTCCAGGAAAATTTCTCCTCCTGGGGCCATGGCAGGTTGACTTTATGTTCTCTGACTTGGAACTCTTTTTCCTTCCCTAACCCAAGCTATCTCAAGTTTAAACAGTAAGGTACCCTCGAGTTTGTGCCTGTCTATTATTCTTATGAGGTACAAGAATGACAAAATAGGAATTTTTTCCATTGTTGAATTATTTACTAATTGAACAGCTCTGTCAGCAAAGTGGAAATCTGAATTTAAGGCTGTAAGGGATGTTCCATTATCCTGAGCGTAAAGCTAAAAGTCTTATCTCACCACAGCCTCCTGATTTACCTTTGGATAAGTCTTCTTCTTCCCCCAATCACCACAAAGACACCTGACTGGGTAATAAAATCAATAAACTTGCAATCAATTGATTAACATATATTGTTGAAGTATATGATAAAAATGCATAAAATATTTGGCCAACACCATGAGATTTTTTTGACTTTAAAAAAAAATTAGTGACCGAATCTTAGGTGTTCTGATATCTAATCAGGTGCCAGTTCTATCTATCTCATGTAAATACTACACTGTGGTGGCAAGGGCACCAGAAAGTACAGATCTTTTGCATAGTCTGAAATTCCATGTTTCAGTATGCTCACATTACCATCTTATTAAAACTGTGAAATTTGCAAATTTAATTACATTAAATTAATAGAGTTAAGACTGGAGAAAAATTATAAATTTACAAAACTCAGGATATATGTAATGTACATGACTCCAGCCTTTCTATTTGGACATTCTAGAATTATTTGAAGCTCTATTGTTGAGTATGTAAAAGTTAACTTATCCCCAATATATCATATCCTAGAAAACTGACAACATTAATTTTAGGATTTTTATGTAGAAATAAAACTGATTTTTAACAACTCAGCTTTCTTTGTCCTTCTCGTTTTGTTCATAAATATTTGGTGGAGAAACCTGTGAAACAATTTGTGAATAATAACTTTAACATTTAGTCACGATTATATAAAAATTACTACACTTAATACACATATTATTTTTTCGTTTTCTTTCTGTAACAGAGATGATGAGGTTGATGATCTCGTTTTAATATTTCTAGTTACCATATTACAGATTAAATTATAATGAGATTATAAAGAAAACTGAATCTTTGTAGTAGACCTTGGTCACAGTACAGTTGAATGTTGCATTGTATGTCTATTGGGTGAGAAGACACAAGAGAATTTGCAGTTTCTGAATCCTTAAGAAATTCTTCTCTATTTTTATGAAGAATAAATCATTATATTGTGTTTATATTATATTGAAATTACCATCTTTATAAGAAAGTGACTAAAGTCCCAGTCTGCATTTTGTTCCTCCGAAGTCACCACTGGTGGAAGGCTTCAGTTTGAAACATTCACAATTGGGCTGTCTCCTTTTCCTTTCTGATGCTTTCGATTGGGGTGTTGTATTCACACAGGTTTACAGGAGACTCCATGTGTTTCTTTATTCTGCAAACTCCCCAGAGTACCAGAAAGCTCATTGATATACATTATTCTTTTTAAAGATTAGATTTAAAGTTTCTCTGGATAAACAACTTATCAATGATCTCATTTTCAAATTAAGTAACTTGAAACAGATCCAGTGAACAATATCCACATTAAGCAGTAGGGCATTTCTGAGCTTTATGCCAAGACTCTATTGTGAGGCTACACATCTCTCAAATGTGAAAACATAAAAACCTTGTTCTGAAACATTCTCTGTATTATAAGCATGTTTTGTTGTTGTTGCTTTTTCCATTGATTTTATTATTTCTTGGCTTACCTGAAGTTTGTAGGACAAAACACTGTCCTTGTCTGCTTGGTAAGATTATTCAAAATAATATCTTTGATATCCAGGAAATAATACTGAATATTTATTAAAATGTAAATTAGAAAATAATAGCACATATTAGCATTCACTGAGGTCAAGATCAATGATCCAGAATGCGGCTCAGGATGAATAGAATTTAGTATTATTCCTTTACATCACAACTGAGTAGTCACAGTAAGTTTCATCTCTAAGTAGATGTGTATATAGCTTATAACACAGACTTGAGATTACTTGACCAATAATGAAGGCCAAATACAGGTAAATTATCAATACACTATGAAGAATAGAATGCATACTGTGACTAGGGGGTTAAGTTGCATTAACTACATTTGATAACTTCCTATAAGGATTGTAGTTTGAAGCAAAGAAGCAGCAATGGTCTATCATCTCTGGGGATGACTGCACTTTTGCTGTGAAATGTCAGTTTTCTAAGAGACATTCTTAAATTCTCTTTTCGTGTGCTCAATAGTATAAACTTTTAAATACAAACTGCTGAATAGGTGTGTTTACTATTTCATGAATGAATATGACCTCAGAGATGACCAATTCGTGTTGAAAAACCAATGAGATGACCCATCCATGGAAAAGATAATTATCTTTTAATAATATATATGGCACAATAATAAAGAAAAAGAAATAATGAGCTTGAGAGAGAAAATAATGATGACATAAAAGAGGTTGGAAGGAGTAATGGGAAATGGAAAATGATGTAATCATATTTTAAATAAAACAGTTAGCAGTTAGAAAGAATACAATTAAGGAAAATATGTAGAATAGCACCTAACTTTTCAAAGGAGACTCTGGAAGATATCTGGAAGATACTGGGGAGATGTTCTCCAAGCAATAAAACAACAGAGATGCCAGTCCAGATGACTATATTCAACAAAATATTCAATCACAACAGACAGAGACAATAAGACATTTAATGATGAAGCCAAATTTTAGCATTATCTATCTAAAATTCTAATCCTAAAGAAGGTACAAGGAAATCTTCAACCAAAAGAGATTAATCCCACCCAAGAAAACACAAGGAATGAATTATTCTGGATCATCAGAACAAAAGAGGGGAAATACACACAAACACACACACACACACACACAATGATATTTCATTTTTATATTAATAAATAGAGTTTGCCTGAACATCAGAAAGTAAAACAGCCCCATTCTTCAGCCTTACAGACCAGGCAGTGGGCAACACATCCCTGTAGCCACATTAGCTTGCCATAGAAACAGGGTAGTTGTGGTACATGTCTTTAATTCTAGATGAAGTGAGAAATATAAGATGGGAAGTGACAGCTCTCAGACACAGTCTAACT
>JAQHUG010000140.1:1416692-1445622 GCA_028555095.1 Dicrostonyx torquatus | reverse complement strand
AGGGTCTTAGATTAGCCCAAAACAATAAAATGTTTTATAACTTTTATATACAACTTTAGAATTATAAAAACATCCACTAGTATATTTGTAAACCTATAAATGACAGTTATGTTTTTCCTATACATAGATCCTTTCACATATGTCAAAGAAAATTATGTATGAGTCATTACAGACTGCAGTGGTAAGAAGAACAAGAGACACTGCTAACATCCATGTCCATTTTCACAGTATAAATAGTTTATTTCATGCAAATGTCTATCATGACTTTTAGCTACAGCAAAGAGCTGGAGATTATGTGGTTGAAAGCTGGGTTTAAAGCCAAAACCTAAGTGCTTTCTGATTGGTTGTAAATCAGACCTCAATGTCCCTACTGTCATTTATGAAATTTTGAAAAAGATATACAGGAATAGTCACTGTTTACAATGCTTAGAAAATGTAGTCCCCTTATGTGCCAGGCCATTTCTGCTTATTAAATCTTTTCCTGGCTACCTCTCCTGCTGTGAACAACTCACTATGAAAAGTAGGCACTTGCAAGGCACAGTTGGAGGCCAAGCATAACAGGATTTCAAAATCACAAACATTCTAAAATTTCCTGTAATTTCCCCACATGTTTTCTTAAGTCTGCTAAGGCTTCCATTGTTACCATTTATGTTTGTGCAACTTCTGATTAATTATATTCCTTGAACTATAGCTTTAAAAACCTGAGTCATAATAATAGCAATATCTAGAGTGGATAAAAGGCTTTTTCCTGCCTGAGAACTTGAAATATGATGGTTAGATCTCATTGAGAGGTAATATTGGGGAAAATTTGTTTACTAAAGCCATGTAGGTGGGTTAATTAATTTTCATTATAGTTATTTAAATAAATTACTTCGTGAGATAATGAAGAGACGCACATAATGGTACAGTTTTTTTAATGGGATGACACCTAATCTTTGCTTGATTGTGTTTAAAAAGAAATATTCAAACCAGTTGTGATAACTCAAGTTCGTGGGAGGGAAGGACAGGAAGATCAGATGTTCAGAAAGGCTAGACTTTCAGCATAGCATGTTGAAGGCAAATCTGGAATACAGAAGATACTGTCACAATAATTAATTAATTCATCGCTTTAAGAATCATGTAGACTACAACATAATAATTCACTCCAATTGTAAGGTATAATAAAAAACAATGTTTATTATAAGTGCCATTTGTCAGTAACAAATAGCAAAAATTCCCTAGATTTCTCTTTTGTTGTTCAACATAACTGTACAATTCTGAATTTGGTGCGGGAGACTTGTCTGTTTCTGTCAATCATGTTTTAAATAAATACTAATTGGCCAGGTAGGAAATATAGGCAGATCAACCAGCCAGGAAGTAGAGGCAGGGCAATGAGAACCTCTGGGAAGCAGGAAGCTTCCCGGGCATTCCTGTGCAGACCACCAAGGAAGCAGGATGTGTCCCTGTCCCAGCTGAGAAAAGGTACTGGCCATGTGGCTGACAATGGGTTAATATAAGTTATGGGAGCTGATAGGAAGACTGAGCTAATGGGCAAATCAGTTAATACCTAATGTAGGCTCTCTGTGTGATTTTCTTTGGCGTTGCCAGCTGTGGGGTACTGAGCAGGCCCTCATGTTACATGAATTTATTTCAAGCACACAAATGAAGACATAATTATAGGACTTACAAATTCCAGATGGACTGGGACAAACTAACTGAATTGATATGGGAGGGAAAAAAACCCCTGAAAAAAAAAAAAGCACAATTGGGGGAGAAAAACAAAGCAATCTTAGAATGCACATTCCTTTTCAGGCACAGATAACATTTCTCAATCTCATCTTAGCTATGTCCTATATAATGAAATACTGTGTCATAAGATTAAAGACTAGAAATCACATAAAATGCATTTTTAAAACAAAATGTAATCAAAGTGAAATGGAATGGGTTAACAGCAGNAATAAAGCTGGACCTGATGACATCATAGCTGCAAACACCCCATAGATGAGTTCAAGAAATGAATTGGAGAGGAATCCTTGATCCAGTCATCCTTGCCCCCAGGGAGAGGAATGCCTGGGTTTAGGACCTGCTACCTACACTCCACACTGCAGGTGCCAATCTGCCTCCAGAGATTCTGCACAAAGAAACCCCACTGAGATAAATGCCTTTATGTGCTTCAGGTAGCTAAATCCAGCTCACCTCACCCAGGAATGTCACCTGCCCTGAGGGACAGGTGCTGAGCTGTTTCCAGACTTGGGGCACAGATCCAGAGACACCACTGTGACTACAATTTTCTGCAGTTTGAATTCTGTTTGCTTCGGAGCTGAGATGTAGACTAAACATCTGACTGTTTTAATCTTTGAGACACAGAACTCATTTTGATTAAAATATTAATCCTTCTTCACTTAAGAAGGGGTCAGACCGAGGGTTTGACTATTGCTCAGAGACTGGAACTGGTATTTGATAACAGCAATATCATTGTCCTCTTACTGAAATTGATCTAATGATATTTGTAACTGTTTAAAGAAGTTGAGAAATGTTTGACACACCCTGAAAAATGTCTGAGTTTAATGCTTATGTTAAGAATTTTAGATTTTAATCCCTTTGCACTGCCTTAAAAGAGAAATGTTGTTTCTATACTGATCAGACTGGGATAGTTAGAGACAATTTTGCTAAGGTCGGGAAAGGATTAGAGCATAGAAGAAAACAGAGCGAGCAAGAAGAAGGGTGGTTCAAAACTGGTTGTCCATCTCCCCCTCATACCTTCCCTTTTGGGACCCGTTTTAGGATTTTTATTATTGATGGCTTTTGGACCTTGGGCCCTTAATAGGCTCACTAAGTTTGTTCACCAACAGGTGGACTCTCTGGCATCCAAGTCCATTCAGGTCCATTATCACCGGCTTGATGTGGCTGATGAGGGCTAGAAGAAGCCCCATGAGAGCGACTCTACTATTGAAACCACATAAAACCCAGAGATACGAGTGTCTGTCCACAACAGGCATGGGCACCAGCAAAAGGGGTGCGAGGCAAAGCACTGCAGGGAGAAGACCATGCATTCCGTCTCTGGGTCTCCTGAGGAACGTGCCTGATTGCACAGCGGTTGACGTCCAGACGTATTGATATAAAAACCTAGACCCTCTNATAATATAAAGGATGAATATACAACACAATATGTACCTAGACAAGGTCAAGCTGACATAACTGAACTTTCTCCCCGCCTCAAAGTAGCTAATAGAAACTGTATAATTATCTGTTAATGTAAAATATAAATACTGACTCTAGTCTGTAAAGGCATGGTCAGTTCAGGCTGTGGCATCCTCAGGTCTGAGAAAATGAACCCTCTTGCATTTTGCATCCAGCTGGCATCTGATGTCTTGCGTCTTTACGGTGGGTTGAAGGCACCCAGGTCTCTGGGGTCTTTCAAAAGTAGAATTAACAACAGAAAGTGGGAAAAGCATCATATACTTACAGACTGTACAAACATTTCTAAGTAATCTTTAAGTAGTTTAGCTTAAATAAATATAGAAGTATAATTATAAAATTTTTCTTTCTGGTATAGCCAGAATAAAAGTTAGGCAGATATTTCTACCATGAAATTATTTTTTTTACAGTAAGCATGCTCTAAATTTTTTCACTTACATTCTATGTTGAAAAATTAAAGAAAATTATAAACAAAGACATGAGGAGAATTTAGAAATATAACAATCATTGACAAAATTAAATTATGATACAAATAGTAAAATAATTGAAAAATCAGCTAATGCTCTTGAAACTATTGGAAGAATGCATATTGATAATCAGTACAATAATGAAAGTCAAATTATCACGGAAAAGATGATATTGGATGGCATGAATATCTGCATACTACCACTTTGATGACCAATATAGAATCAGCCAGTTCTGTGAAAGATAAAATACTACCAAATATGTGTAAGGAGAGTTAGATATGCTTAAATTCCCAATTTCTATATAAAAATTGAAATCAGCAAATTTTCAAACAAGAATACATGAGGTCCAGGTAGAAGATTCTATTGTGATTTTTAAGGAAAAAAAATAGGTTTAAGAATGTATAATTACAAATTTATTGTAGTCTTTGAACACCATAGATAGAAAACTTAAATAATTACAGGATCAAAGTTGATCTCATTATGCCCAGTTTCACGAAGTCCCCCCAAAACCAACAAGGAGACCAAGTCCCGTATGTAAAATCAAAGACCAAGTTTTCAAACTTTGTCTCTCCACGTGTCCAACATATTGGAATAAGCAGAAAACCTCAAACTCAGTTAGACTTGGGTTTTTATAGTAGTAAAGGTGGGATGAGGGGTTTCTAAGGTTCAGGACACCTGATTAGGGGTGTTGATGAGTGTGCTGGCAGGTGATCCTATCTAAAATGGTTAGAACTTTAGGCCTTTCCTTTGCTTGGTCTGTTCTTGGGTGGGGAATCAGGTAATCTCAGTTTGTGGTTCAATATTGCTTCAGGGTAAACTACTGAGACTCAGGCCTCCATTAAACTTATCTATGGCTGAGTTCTACTCTGGCAGGTGATAATGGTTGGAAGTAAAGAACTTCCTTTAGGTAGTCAGCTTCTATTTAGCTTATCATGGCTGGCTCCTACAATCTAATGTGAAAATTGCTTGTAGACTTTCACCTCAAATAATATACATATTTGCTGGGGCCAGGAAAACCCTTGAGTCCACACATCGCCAGGGAAACCAGCAATGTTAAGCATTCAGGATTATATTTTCAAAGGAAAGAATATAAAACCTGTTTTTCCATCTAGAAAATTGGAAATCCATTAGAAAATTGGAAATTCATGGTGATTAATACCCTGGTAATCTGCATGATCTGTTGGGCCAGGCCATATTAAATTTCAACCACCAGAGATGACTAGTAGTCTAAAAGAACCTTCTTTTATCTGCATAGACAGGGTTGCCCCCAACCTCCCACAACCAGGATGAGAGATGAATAATAGCTCAAATGACCTGTACATTATCAATATGATCAAGACCACTACAGACCCTTCCTAGGCAATTAAACTAATACATGTAGCCTATTTCTAGAACCCATCTTCTTGGAAGAAATGACATATACTTTGAGTAGAAATTCTTAATTATGCCTCATTGTACACTAGGGATTGTATAATACCAGTGAGTTTGTTTGAATAAGTATGATTCCCATTTAGTCATGTGTGTAAATTCTTGGCCTATAGAGAATGCACTATTAGGAAGTGTCACGTTGTTGGAATAGGTGTGTCCTTGTTTGAGAAGGTGTGTCACTGTGAGATGTCCGTTGAGGTCTTCTAAACTCAAACTACACCCATTGTGGCACACACTTCATCTCCTGTTGCCTTCAGATCAATACATAGAATATACTTTTTGGAATCAGATTCTCTCTAGTCTAATCCAGCTAGACTGACTAAGTCAGCCTGAACCAAGTTTTTATCCATGTCTTGATCAAAATTTTGTTGCTGACCATGGTGCCTGGAGGGATACCAGTCACTACCCCCTTCTCCCACCCTGCCACATTTAAGAAAAGGAAACTGCTTAAGGTATGTGGACATTTCAGGATGGAATGCAGACTTTGATTAAACAATAAACTTTTACTGGAAATGAATGAACTAGCATCTCTTAGAAAATGCCTTACCCCGAAGAACACTGGAAATGTTGGAAAACCATTAAGAGGAAAGTTAAATGCATACACACATACTAATTAGCAAGGTTGTTCACTGTGGGGCTTGAGCTAGCTATCAGAAGCATTATCTAATGTATGTTTATGTAACTGAATCTTAGAATATGCATGCCACTTGTGTACTAGGTGGTGAGAGATGGGGCCAATGTTCTCACTGTTGAAAAGCAACAGACAAGTAGGGGTTGGGGTGGGGACAAAGTTCATATGATACACATATTTATATGCTACAGCATTGACATCCATTGGAAGCTGTTTTAATGTACATATAATTGTTGTATATGGAACATATTATGAGGTACTTTATGAATCTGGCCTTATAGCTCCTATGCAGTCAGAAATGATCTCAGACTTTGTTAGTTCTGCCTCTACGTTCCAAGTGTTACAATTTCAGATATGCTCAACCACACTTGGTTTTATACAATGCCTGGGATTGAATTTGGGCTTTTGTACATGCTAAGTAACTATTCTTTAACCTGAGCTGTATTTTCTTGCCCTATAGGGTATTATTTATAAAAATAAAACTGTACAGAGTGTCAGAACCCACCCACACATATATATTCTCTTGCTCTTTAGGATGAGAAAATCAGAAATCTAAGATACCTGTTATTGTATTTGGACAGATGTTTATTTATAACAACATTATTTAATAAAGTATAATAAGGTTCCTTGAAGAGATGATAGATTGTAAGACTTCATCAGCAAATACATGGAATGAGCCTATCCCTACTTCAGTGATGGAGACACTAAAGAAGCTAAACAAAAATGAAATTTTATGTGGATTTATCAAAGAGAAAAATAAACTTCTTATGTCCATTTCTGATGTGGGCATCCCCTTTGTATGCTGTGAATATCATTGGTTAATAAAGAAACTGCTATAGAGGAATAGAGCTAGCCAGGTAAAACTAAATGGAATGCTGGAAGAAAGGAGGTAGAGTCAGAGAGAAGCCATGTAGCCCCACCAGAGAAGAATGCTGGAACTTTTACTGGTAAGCCACAGCCACATGGCAATACACAGATTAATAGAAATGGATTAAATTAATATGTAAGAGTTAGCCAATAAGAAGTGAGAGCTAATGGGCCAAGCAGTGATTTAAATAATATAGTTTCTGTGTGATTATTTCAGTTCTGGGCAGCAGGGACGAACAAGCAGCCCCCTCCAACACATTTCTGTAATAATTTATGGCAAAATAAATTAATTTATATCGATTATAATTAAAAATATGAAAATATATACTTAAATTATACTGATAATAAACACTGTTCAAATCAAGGTAAAATGAACCTGTAAATTTGTAAAAAGACATAAACTACTTTTACATGAAAATGATACTAGAGGAAGAGAAAAATAGCCCAAATCATTATTAGAACCTCTATACTGTCAGCTATTTCACCTTAAAGAAGAGTTTGACTTCTCATCCATTAAATGTAGGTAGATCACAGTAATATTTTCCAAAGATAACCTTTTGTGTTTCATAAAGGAATAAATAATAATTTTGAAATGAAAACACTCTTAATTGTGTATTGAAAGTTAATATTGACAGTAGAGAAATCATAGAATAATGTACACCATAGATATATTTCTGTGACCTTCCTATTAAAACCCTATTGCTCTAGTATACTCATGACAAAAGCTGCAGGCAAATTTCATAGAAGTCACACTATACAAAATCTCTGGGTAGGACTACACATAGTATCCATGGACACAATGCAGAAATCAGTCTGCAAAACTGGTATGTTTTGGAGAAGCCCTATGAGTCATGATAAATTATTGCAATGTGGTACTTTCTTAGTTAGGGTTTTATTGCTGTGAAGAGCCACCATGACCTTGGCAACTCTTATACAGAAAGCATTCAGTGGGGTGCCTCACAGTTTCAAAGGTTTAATCCATTATCATCTTGTTGGGGAAGATAGCAATGTATAGGCAAATGTGGTGCTGGCTACATCTTGACCAGGAGGCAGCAGGAAGTTGACTGAGACACGGGGAATTATTTGGAGTCTAGGAAACCTCAAGCCCACATCTGCAGTGATACATTTCCTCCAACAGGGCCATACCTCTTAATAGCATCACTACCTAAGAGATTATGGGGGATGATTACATTCAAACTACCACAGGTACAATGGGTAAATTATTGGAAGAGAAGACGAAATTTTAATAAAAGTGTAAGTCTGATCATGGACTTTAGTCCTCAATAATAGATTGATATTGGCTTCCTTTTTAGGACATATATACCTTATTAAATCACTTAATTATTTAATGTCCATAGAAGAAATGAATAAATCTACTATCTAGTGTGATTCTATGTCAATATTATTAATGCTTCTGTAATATAAGTTGTTCTTTTTAAGTCTATTGCAAATATATATGACCCATTAAAAACATGTATACAAACATCAGTTTTTATGCTTTTATCATTAAGAATAGATTTGCTTTCTACGTGATTGAAATTCATCATTGAAAAGCTATGTTACAATGNTAGCATGCTAAATAAACCTTGCTTTTGCATTCTGGACTTGACTGGATCCTGGTGGTCTCTCTGGGGGTCACGACTTAGGTACAACAGAATGACATTTAAATTTCTCCATTAGGTACAGTGCAGCAATAAACATCACTGAGGAGGTTTCAAGGTCAAGTTCGAGGTCAAGTTTTTTGGGAACAAGGCAGAGAGTAGTCATTTGGTAGGTCATATGTTAGAATTTCTTTTTGATTTTTGAGATAGTTATAAAATATACTTAAAATTAGTTAAAATAACTTTAGTGAGATTGAGATAAGAAGTAAATGTGTATATCAGTGCCAAAAAGTAGAATAAAGTTACACTATTTTGTTGCCACACAAAATGTGCATCTTACTTTAGAATAAAACTGAGAAGATAGAAATCTAAATGCCATTTGATAGGACATGGAAAAGAAAGAATAATTTACAAATATGTATCTATAAGCAATAATCTGAATAGGCTATTTTCCATATTTTGTAAAATGCTGCATATTTTTTAAAATGTTGGTGCTGATCTTGTATTTGCATAATATGTTTCTAATATTTTCATTATTTCATGAGGGTACTATGTAAAAAATAGACACTAGGGAGTAGAAACAAATAAACGTAAGCATAAATCATTTACTTACTAACATATAGGATATTAATCCGCCATGGGGAAAACAACATGTCTAAGGAGCCGGTGAGATGTCTCAGTTAGTAAAGACACATAATTAATTCTAAAGCTAATAATCCATGTTTGAATACCATAACCATCATGTTAGAAGGGGAAAATGAACTCCTGCTAACTGTTTTCTGACTCCCACACATATATTGTGGTGCATGAAACACCTCAGCTACTTTTTTGCTGTTGTGATAAGATACCATGATCAAGGCAATGGGGGCTTACAGTTTCAGAGGGGGAATCAATGACCATCATTGCAAAAATAAATATTGCAGCAAGCAGACAGGCTGGTGCTTCAGCAGTAGATAAGAGCACATATGTTGAGTCTATAGTAATGCTACAAAGAGAAAGGACTAGGGCTTTTGAAACATCAAAGTTCACCCTAGTGGCACACATCCTCCAACAAGACCACACCTACTAATCCTTCCCAAACAGTTCTAAAAGCATGGTATGGCACATTCAAATATGTGAACCTATGGAGTCCATTCTTACTCTAAGCACCACATGTACTCACAGACACACACACACATATAGATATATAAATAAATAAATGTAAAAGAAAAATGCTTTGTATATGTTTATGCATATATTAGAGAAAAAATGTAGTCATGTGAGCCCTGTAGAGTTGGACAAAGTCCATATGTCAATCAGTGTACTGAATGCAAGAAATGGCAATGAAGTACGCCTACTAATATCTGATTCAATGAAAAACTCGAAACTCGTTTGTTTTATAGCTAGGATAGTTCCAGATGCTAATAAATTTAAAATCAAGAAGACATGCATTTTATGTTCATAAACAAATAACAGTCTGCAGCATAAAGCAGCTCACAGACAAGGTGGTGAGATTATTTTAAGGTATTATAAAAAATAGGAAAGAGACAAGGAAATTCTGATTAAGAACTTTAATGACTTCTCTTAATGAAAATATTTTAGGTGTCAGGATTCATGAGGGAAAGTTGGGTTATTCTCCATGGATGGTTGTGTCTCACGGGTTGTTCTGGAGCGGACTAATTTCTTTTGCAGGTATTTATTGTATTTCTAAGATAGTTAAAGAGTACACTGGAACATCCATGGATATATCATGAGAATTATATGACAACAAAAAATAGGTTGACCCTGTTTTCTACATTTTTGACACAAAGGGAAAGATTGAAAACTAATAGCTAACTTTCTGTTATTTTCCTCCTTTCATATTCCTCCAAAATTGGATTACAGTTTTAATTATGTCACGGTTTTAGTTAAGATTTTTGAAATCCTGTTTAAGAATAAACTTTAAAAATTAAAATTAAGACCTTTATTGTTCTCTTATAAAGTAGTGTAGAACACTAAAATCCATGTTCTAAAATACTTAGAATACATATTCTAAATATGTAAATACTAAATACTAAAATACATATTTTAAAATGCTGTTATACACTAGAAATCTGTGTTTGTCTATCCACTTCAGTGCACATGTGTTCCTTCTCTTTGTTTCCTTTTATATTCCAAAGTTTCTATGTAAAAACATTCTTCTCATTTCTGAAGCAGTTCACTTAGAATTTTTTTTGGCTATATACTCTGTAGATTTTAAACTTTGTCAGTCTCTTAAAAATATTCTTTCTTATTCCCCACTTATCTATTTTTAGTTATCTGTCTATCTATAATCCATCTCTCATCTCTCCACACATCTGCCTATTATCTCTCATCTGCCATTGGTAAATTTATTTTCTTCAATATCAGTATTCCCATGAATTGTATGGCCTAGGTAATGACCTAATTGGAGCCATGTGGAATAAAAATGACATATATACATACATGCTGTATATATATACATATATATAGTAATAATAATACGCACATACATACATACATAAGTGTGATTAGGTAGATTAAAGGATATGCATCAACAGCAGTCTGCAAACTCAACCCATTACTCATATACACCTGAATCCAGGACATAGTAGGCAATCTCAGTAGGACACCTGTCCCAGGATGCAGTCAGCCAGGAAGAGGAACCCACAGCTGTTACTCTCTGTACACACTGGTTTCAGCTTAAGCTCAACTAGTTCCAGCATTTATACTCAGACCAGTGGAAGGCTGTGCTATTCCTCTGAGCCTGATTTGGGAAATGCCTTGCCATTCCCATGGGTGAAAGCAGTTGGGTCATTGACCTGGCTGTGCTTAGGTCAATAATATATTCATTCAAGACTTCATCCACTCCTCACACTGCATTCTATTTTTATGCATAAGAAACAATGATTACATTGTACATAAGGCATATATTTAAACACTAACTCTGGTGTATGATAGCATGTTCTTCTACAGTGATGAAATATAAACACCTTTTTAAGTCAGAGAATAGACATACTAAATATCAAGTTTTGATGAAAAAATTAGGAAAGGAGAAAATCTAGCTTTTGAGACAAAGTAGGGCTAACAATATCACACATAACCATTGAACTCTGTTTCTCTCTTATAATGGGTAAAGAATCTGTCAGGAAGAATAAGCCAAATTCCCAAGCAAGGATTCCAAACAAATTCGAAGATAAGGGAAATTGTTTAGCTTATCAACTATCTCACCATTCTGTTTCAGGTAAGTTAATATTTCCCAGAGAGGTTGTGAAGATTGTGGATTGGTTTTACAGTATGTAATCCTTAGACAATCATATCTTCCTACATTTCAGATATAATGAGTATGCCCCTACAAGATTTTGATTGTAAAACCTCAAATTGGATTATTATTTTGTTTCTTCTTTTGGTTAAAGAGACAAAAGATAACTAATTTATAATTTGCTTTTCTCAATTGATGGCATGTAAACTGATGATTTTATTAACGATATTGCTAGAAAATGTGCTTAACTATCTCACATGATAAACATTTTTCTTTTTGCACATTTAATTAAATAGGTAATAGTCATAAAACCAGGTTGTTTTTCACAATCCACTCATAGCAATTATAAAAATCAATTTTTGTTATTCTCTACATTTTACTTCTTCCATCATTCTTCTATGATTTTGCTGAGTAAACTATAAGACACACTTTAAAGAGCTTTTATTTTTATAGAATTATCTACTTTTTGTCTCAACTAGTTATTGTTAGGCAATACTTACTTTTAATTGTCTCAAAGCACCTAGGAGAACAAAAGCTCATCTGCTGTGTTGGGAAGGTATGTCTAAATTTTTTTGATCACCATGATATTCTCACCATCACCATGATATTCTCTGGGATTTTAATAGTTTCAAGCTGGAGGTTCACTTTCAGTGTTGGTTATTGATTTGTCCCAATAAATAGGTACTGAAGAGCACTGCAGTCCCTTTCTAGTTCAGTATTCTTAGGACTGTGGAGGTCTTTACAATATGGTTATCTGTGTTTCCAGAACAACTAATCTGGGGAAGAAAGAACCATGCCAAGTATATCACTTGTTTCAGAGGCTTCATGGCTTGACTTCTCTCAACTCTCTCATGTGCTACTTTTCAAATGTGGTGTGGGAGAATTGTCTGTATTCTGTCATTCATGTTTTAAATGAACGCTGATTGGCCAGGCAGGAAGTAGAGGTGGGAAAACAAGAAATGAAGCAGAGGTGGCCTGATGAGCACAGGAGAATTCTGGGAAGGAGGAAGCCCGGTCCTGTGCAGATCACCAAAGAAGCAGGATATGACCTGCCTACCTGAAAAGGGTACTGAGCCATGTGGCTAACATAGATAAGAACAATGGGCTATATAAGTTATAAGAGCTAATATGAAGCCTGAGCTAATGGGCCAATCAGTTTATAACCTAATGCAGACTCTCTGTGTAATTTTTCTCTAGGACTAAATGGCAGGGGAACCGGGCAGGGCAGAAATCCCAACAAGCAGGCCCTCATGTTACACAAATGTGAGATAATTTAAGGAATGCAGATTCTGGATTGAAATGTTCAAAGGAATGGTGCCAAAGACTGTATAAAGATATTAATTATCACAGTCAAAATTTGGAAAATTTTCATTGTTTAACCTATCAAATATCATGGTTAGAGTCCTCAGAGGTAATATCTAAAATAGTTAATAATGACATTTTATAAGTCTTAAACAAATGAGAAGTGACACATCAAGGGAGAGATCCTATCCTTGTGCAGGTTTGGTGCTTTGTTGGGTTATTAGATAATGTATATGGTGCCGTAAATTTGGTTTGGGGAAACCTTAAGTATTGTCTTCCCTAGCATTTACTTATACAATATTTTTACTACTTAATTAATTTTATTGTAGAAATTAGATATGTGTATCCAAGGCATTTACCATTGTAGGAATGTATCATATAATCAATTTTCATTCTTTATTATTGCTTTCTTAGATCTATTTCTTTCAGAATTAATAATATTTTGTTTAAAGAATTCAACAAATTTAAAGTTTAAGATAAATTTTTATTTCTAATAAATTTTTGTACTTTTGTTCCTAAACAAATTTTCTGTTTTTATATTTATGGCTGGCTGTATTTAACCTTTGTGACACATCACTTATTTTATACTTGATAGCTGAGAAACCTACTTTTGAATGGTTATATTTGGATTTTTCTTCTTTTGGGGCTTTCTTCATGTATCTGTGATTTTTTTGTGTGTTTAGTCATCTATGCAGCAGGTTTTTCAAGGAAAAGTTTGAGTATCAAAGCCACTTCATTGTATTTTTATAAGAAGAAATATAGGAAACCATGCAAGTTTTTGAATCTGGCAGAATTGGATTGAATAGGCTGGTAAAAGTAATCTCATCTTCTCCAATGAAATAATAACAATAGTTTTCTCATGGAGTTTTGATAGATATTAAGTAAATAATATATGCTGTATGTTGTATTTAATATGTGAAGATTATTCCCATACTGTTTCTATTAATATAAATGACAAATCAGATGATCTTTAAATAAAAATACACCATATAGTAAGTATTTTTTTCTTTTCTTTCTGCCTAGGTTGAGGTTGTATGTCTTATATGTCACACCTGGCTATAGCCAAATACATCCTTAGCTTCTGTAATGTCTTTTGTAAAGTCATAGATTTTCAGTGACTTTTTTTTTCAGAACTTCAACCACAGAGCAATTACCTAAGAACAAGCAGAAATGTCTTGTCAATTGTTTTTCTCTTACCAAAGAGTGATTCCCAGCTAACTTGGTGAACTAGTGTAGAGCACAGATAATGAAGCCTAACAATTTGATCATCATGTCAGTTATGTTTTCACCACCTGAGTGTCTTGAGAAAGTTACTTAAGTTTTCACTATATCATATTTTTTTAATTATAATATGAAGAGTGCATTAGAGCCTACTTCACAGAGGTCATGTGACAATCTGCCATAATTAAAGTGTTTAGAGAGCAGACAGTCATAAAATAAGTCATATGTATTTGTTATTATAACATTTCTTTTTTTAAAAAAAACATAACTTTTTTCCTCAAGAAAATGAATGTAGAAATAGAGTATGACAAGCTGGACAGAGAAATTTAACTTTGCCTAAATATTCCAATAGAATCAATGAACAAAATGTTTCATAAAATCATACAGTATGAAACAATTTGCATGCTTACTTCAATTCTTGCAATTTTATAAATCTTAGTATTCCATGGTACAACTGCACTATAAAAATTGATTCTACTATAAAAAGATGTTTGTTCTACCTTCAAGTCCGGGCTATCATAATAACAAAAATTTTCTCACATGGTTCGTAAGTTTATAACATTAATTTTTCTATGTCATAGATGAAAATTATAACTGCTAACCTTGTATCAAAAAAAGCAAAACACAGCAACAAAAAACTAATACACTAATGAGCCAGATTGTCTATTTCTTTCCCAGTATTTTTGTTCATAGAAAATTGTGTCTCTACTTATACATAATACCTCTAATACTAACTATGTAGGAAACTTTTCCCATTCAAAATGTATTTTTAAATGTTTGGATATGAATTAAATTTAATACAAAAAGACCATTTCATTATTTGATATTATCTGCCTCATACTGGCACAGACAGTAGAAATAAAGGGCTCTGTTCCCAACTCACTAACCATACAGGGCTGGATATAGGACTTATAGTGTAATCAGTAAAATGCTTGTCACCAAAACATAATGATCTAAACTATATTCTCAGCTCATATATAAAAAGTCAGGCATGGCAGTGACAACTTGTAATCTACTAGTTGAATTTCATCAATGCATGGCTTCTTGGAGCTCATTAGTCAGCCCAACCTCACTTAATATGCTAATCTCAGGTCTCAGTGAGAATTTTTCTCAAAAACATGTTAGATAACACCTTTAGGAAAATAGCACTATCAATGGTCCTTTTGCTTTCACATGGAGACCAAAACATAATATATACAAACTTGTAAACATAAATGCAACCACAAATACACCAAAAAACCCCAGATACCTCCAAATACTAATGGGAAGTCTAGTGCATTTGCAATTCTGAGACACTTCCATGATTTATTCTTGAAGTTAATAATAGTGTTCTAGAATAGCTTCATGAATAAATTAAACACATTACTGAGAGAACTAAAACACTCCCCCTTTGAATCTCTTAAGCAAGAGAAAAATCTTTATTTGAATTCTCTGTTTTATGCTCCTGGTGTCTTCTGTTGTCTACACATCTATTGCATAATTCTAAATCTGTCCTTCCTTGGAGACTGTCTTTTGAGTCTGTCCCTGTATGTGACTGTGTGTGTCTGTCTCTAACAAAGAGCTTTGTTCTATCTTTTATTAAACTGCATAGAATACATAACACAGGAAAGGAATAGGCGCTATTTTACAGAAATATTGAACAGAGTTTATAATGGAGTGAGTCGTTGGTTCCAACTGATCCCAAGTGTCCCAGACAACAAATGGCACTACAAATACCATTGTTTATCAACCAGTATCAACCAATGTTTCAATTGACATTTACGATAGATGTTTGTTTTAGAAGATTGCTTTCAACCACTGTTTTCCTGCATTCAGCAAATGATATACAAGCATTGCTCTGGGTCAAGGGCATGGAAGAGTATGTAATTTAAAATTATGTATTTTGCATTACCTTAGGTTGTAAAAAATTTAAGATTACAACTTTGTATTGCCTCGGGTTGTAAAAGTTGATTGCATGGGAAATCCAAGGCAAGTAAGGTTGATTTTTATATTGTACTCTTAAAAGCAGGTTAAACAAACAGGCTGAGTACACAGTAGGACAGCAGTCTTGAGTCATAAGGAACTTCAAGGTGTGTTATTAACTCTGCGTGTGAAGTTCCGCCAAAGTTCCAGTCTTTTAGAATATGAGATGTTTACATAACACTGTGTTACCACTTCAAAAGTTTAAAAAATAGTGTTTTGTTATAGTTGCTCTTATATTTTAAAGGTTACTAAATAATACAAATAGATATGAAGAAGGACACAGCAATGTCAACAATGGCCTAAAGAATGGTTATCAACTTTCTAATGCTGGGAATCATTAATGCAGTTGCTCAGGTTGTGATGACCACCAATCACTAATTTAGTTTTGCTGTTATTTTAAAACTGTAATTTTGCTACCAATATGAATGATAATGTAATATCTGTGTTTCCCAATGGTCTTATATGATCCCCGTGAAAGGGTCATTCAATACCCTGGTTTCTGAAGCATAAGATCCCATATTTTACTGGAACTGTACTAAGATCTTTGATTGGAACAAATTCCCCAAACTCAAACCTCTTTAAACCTTGTCATTTAGAATTTAACATATTGGACCTAGGTATTTAGTTGATATCAATAGAATTTTAAGGTTCATGGCACTAAAGAAAGATTAAAGACATTTGAGGGTTGAGAAGAAGAAGAAAACCCAAACCAAAAATTACCCTTTATCTCCTTAGTGAATATAAGGTTAGATATCTAGATTATAATGCTAGTCTGATGTAGTTTTGAATAATACTGGGATCAGCTATAATGAAAGTAAATGATGTGATCTTTCTTTTAAAAGGGTAAAGTAATTGATTAGATTGTGTTAGTGTCCCAATTTATTTTTAAAATTCATTTGAGAATTATGGAATTCTTGGAAAGAGAATCTCTAAGCATAGGCGTAAACATCCGGTGTGGCTTCTCTTGAATGATTAAAATGAGAGAGGAGACAAAAGAAATAAGTTAAAAGATGAGGCAAACGAAATGAGTTAAAGATAAGTAAATCAAATCATAAAAATATGGAAACAATTCCATCCTATACATGGTGGAAACATGAAAATAGATAATTTTTGAGAGAAAATGTTAAGAGTGTGGCCAAGCTACTGTTTAATAAATACACTGTCAGCATTAATAGATGGATGTAAGTTGGATAATATTCATGAAGTAATGGAAAAGTGATGGGAAAATCATTTTGAAAATATTAAGAGGTCTCTCTCAAAAGTGCAGATTCCAGGGCATTGAAATCAGGACATTTGTCCTGTAAAAGAAATCATGCTTATAATGTTGAAATATTATTTCTACTACATGTCTACTACTTTTATAGCCCTGTGAAGTCAAAGAGGGGAGAATTCAGCACTTTAGTTATTATTTTCTGTGAGCTGAAAGACTAATCCTCCTATTTTATCTTTCTGCCCCCATCGCTGTCTCTCTCTGCTCTGGCTCTCAATCTAGGAGTCTTCCTCTTGCCTGCACCTGTGTAGTGATATTTCATTTGTATTTTAATAGGTAAAACTTGCCTGAAGATCTGAAAGCAAAACAGCCCCACTGGTCAGTCTTACAGACAAGGCAGTGGTGGCACACACCTTTAATCCTCCCAGTAGACAAACCTGATTGCCATAGAAACCAGGTGGTGCATGCCTCTAATCCCAGTGGTATACAGCTTTAATCCCAGCCCTAGAAGGATTATAAAACGTGAGAAGACAGCTTCCAGTCTCAGTCTCATCCTGAGATTCCTGGAGACAGGATACCATTTCAGATTGAAGTTGAGGTAAGATCTGATGGCTGACTGTTTTGCTTTTCTGACCTTCTGCTTGAACCCCAATTTCCCTCTGAGTTTTTATGGAAAACTTTTTTTCCTTATTTAAATGTGACTTTTCATAATTCTTTCTCAAGAGGTAGCTGGAAATATGAAAAGAATGTTTTTATATATCAATTCTATAGGTATTACAATTTTAACAATAATAAGACTCTCAATCAATTCATATGTAGCTTCTTTCCATTTATTATTCCATAAACATTGCTTTATCACTTGTTAATGTGTCTTGTACAATTGTTTGTTGAATTGTTTTCTAGGTTATTTAATTCCGTTGTATACTACTGCAAATATAGTTGTCTTCTCAAATGTAATCTAAACTGACAATTGGTAGAGTATATATGGTAACTTTTATATATGGATCTTTTTTATTATCCAGAACAGTTGATGGTTTGTTTATTATAATGGGTAGTAGAGTTAAAAATCTATTTTATACAAAATGATTTCAGCTGCAGATATTTTTCTTTTAAAATACCTGACTTTTCTTTATTCTCTTGCTACTTGGTTAGTTTTATAGAATGAAACTGAAATGGTGGTACCACATGAAGATTCCTTTGGCTCTCATCTCTTCTAGGCATTCCTATACATCAGCTTTCCTGAACATAGAACAGAATTCTGTCAAGGAGATACGACATGTTGTAGTTTTCCTTTGTTATTTCTGCATTTTAGCAGGTTAAGGTCATATAGTCATGCTTCCTTTTTTGATTGAACTTCCACTCTGTGGAGGATGCTAAGTGAAAGAATGAGACCTTAAATCAGTCAGCTACAATTATTTCTTAAACTTAAAAATAGTTTCTTTAAAACTTGGCTGTTTTTCTACTGGAACAAATTCTGAATAATTATTGCTTGGAAGAAATACAAGCCTGAACATGAGAGCTGGCAGAAGAAAAATTCTGTCTTCATTTCATTGTACATACTATCTCTCTTTTTTGTCTATAACTGTGTTAAATATTTCCTCAAGTATACACTTTGAATGGTATCAGGAAGTACTAACAATTGTTGTTTATATTTTAAGTTATAGTTTAGAAAACAAAGAGAATCAATCTCAATGGTATTTATCCATTCATTCAGCTAATATTTTTCTTCTTACTATTTTAATAAACTTTATGTTTCTTATTTTATTAGTTTTTTAAAGAATTTCATTTATCATAATTTGAACATGTACACTCCACTCCTCTCAGACCTCAGGTCCCCTTCCCTTCCCACTTAGTTTTGTGTTTGCTCTTTGACTATAAACTCATCAAGTCCAATTTGTGCTGACATAAACCTACCAGAGTAGGGTTGCCTTACCAGAGAACACACTTTAAAGAAAATCGACTCTTCCCCTTTCAAAGGCTTTCAATTGCCAAGAGGTCTTTGTCTAACTAGGACTCTGTGGCCAAATTCCCTCTCTATCCTGGGGATGGTTTGAATAACAATTGTCCCCATAGGCTCTAGTAAGAGGTGAAGGTTTGTTGGAGGAAGTGTGCCACTGGGGACAGGCTTTGGGGTTTCAGAAGCCCAAGCAAGGCCCATTGGTACTCTCCATGCTGCCTGCTAATCCAGATGTAGAATTCTCAGCTGCCTTCCTAGTACTGTATCTGTTTCTGTGTAACTGTGCTCCCCTCAATGATGATAATGTACTAAACCTCTGAACTGTAAGTCAGCCCCAATTAAATGCTTTCTTTTTTATAAGAGTTGCCTAGTCATAGTGTTTCTTCACAGTAAGAAAACCCTAAGACAGTGTCATAACCAGTATGATTGCATATGTGCAACATTCCTGGTGTATCCTTAAGGAAACACTGTTTCCTTATAGTTATCACCACTGCTCCTCACTCTTACAATCCCTCTGACCACTCATCATAAAAGATTACTAATGACGGCATGCAGTATGTATTCCTCACATAGTTTCTCAGTTCTTGTTTTACAATTCTTAGTAGTTCACAAAATATTTCATTATGTTTATAAAATAGTTACAGTGTATATTCTGCAGTATAGTTTCTTGTACCTTGGCCAATTATGGGTCTCTATTAACTATCACGTACTGAACAAAGATACTTCTCTGATGAGGCTTGAGACATGCATTAACCTATGGGTATAATGATAGTAAGTCATTATGAGTTGGTTTAATAATATGTCTACTTAGTCATGAAATAGCAGTAAGTAAATAGTAATGCCCCCTTAGGGTCATTCTATCCACAGATTTTTGACCCCAAAAACAGTGCCAGTTTTGGGTTTCATCTTGTGGAATGTCTCATAAATCCATTTGAGAGTGGGTAGTTACTGCTATGACATTTGTGCCATTATGCACCAGTATGAATATATTGCCAGACAGATCACTATTATCACTAATTGGGATTAAAACTGGATAAGACTGTTGCATAACTTTCTAAATTCTTAGTCTCCTTTCAGTAGAACTTCCCTAAAACGTGAAATATACAGTAGAGACAATGTTTCTTTATTTTTGTGTTCCTCTATATTAATACTAGTTCAAACTTTCCTATAATTTTTAATATTTTAATTACATTATATTTCAATTCTAAAATTTCCATTGGGTTTCTTGCTCATTTATTATATATCTTTGGTGTCAGTAAGTATATATTGGTTGGTACTTTAAAATCTTCATCAAAGGTTTCTAACATTCCTGTTATAGCTAGGATAATATCTTTTCATGACCTTAATGCCCCCAAAATTTGGTATTTTCTAGCTCTTGTTTGAAATATAATTTCTTTTACATCTACTTATTTCAAGAGTTGGCATCATGTCTACATTTTCTATTTAGTTCTCTTTCTGTGATCTTTTCCCAAACTCACTCATTTTTTGGGGGGGAGAATTGCCAGGTGGGGATTGATAACTATATTTTCTATTCTGCTGTTATTTATGTCAGGTAAGTATTGGGACCATTATTCATTGTTCAGGTAAGCTAACAATATTTGCTTCAAACAGTGTTTGGTCCTTCCTGTATAAGGATGGGTGCACTATCTTATTAGTGATATCTACTTGACTCTATAGGGGAGTGAGGCACATATCTCAGAATATCAGATGACACTAAAATTGCTATCTCTCTTTGTTCAGTCCTTACTGTCCTTGTCATCCTCAAGCAATGGTGAAAGCCCAGAATCCACAGAAGGGGTTCGCTGAGTCTTAGAGTTGTCATTTCTCTCTAGAGAAGGTAAATGCAGACTGCCTACACTGGGATGTGTGAAATTGCCTTGCAGTGTGCTTTGTTTTGTTTTTTTTTTTTGAAGGAGATTGCTAATTTTTTCCCTGTCTTTATAAGCTGATTTTCTTGTCTTGATAAAACTATTATTGGGAGAGATGGCTCTTCTGTGGGAAGTTTTCACTTTGTTTAATTTTTAGTCTGTTATTGTTAGTATTTATGCTATAGCTTTCTATAAACATATGTTACATGAAATGGAAAGAAACTCAAACAAACAAGTACACAGGGAAGTGTCTGTCATATCATGTGTGGTGGAATAGTCTGCCTCATCTCTCCACCTTTAACCATGATGTTGATATTTTACTTTTTGTACACGGATTTCAGTTTTCCTGTGTAAAGGAATAGGTCAAAGTGCCTACATAAGTTTTAGGAAATGTGCCTATGATTTCTGATTATAAGCAGTCAAACACTTTTATATATTTGCCTACACCTCTCTAGACTCAAGCCTTCTGATCTAGATTTATGTTCTTCCATCCAGACTATGCTTGTTCGTCCTATTTTATGGAGTGACATGATGGGCCAACCCTTTACTAAGGAAGTGCAAGAGTGACCAAAGCAACCAGAAAAACAGTCATGCATCACATATTCACGATTTAAAAGTCACTTTTCAGATCTTTGAAACTACTCAGTTATTCACATTTATATGTGCTTTGACAACAAATAGTCATAATATTTAGTCATATTTTGTTGATTTCTATTGTATATTAGGGAAGAATGCCAGACAAATTAAATATGTGCTAGAGTTATCGTAGGTGGAAACCAATTGTTTGTTTCTCAGCTGCCCAAACCCAAAATAATCACACAGAAATTGTATTAATTAATACACTGTTTGTCCTCTTAGCTTAGGCATATTCTTGGCTAATGCTTATATCTTAAATTAACCCATTTCTATTAATCTGTGTATCGGCATGTGGCTGTTGCTTATCGAGTAAAATTCCAGAGTCTTTCTCCTTTGGCAGCTATATGGCATCTTTCTGACTCCGCCTTCTATTCTCTCTATATATATCTCTTCCAACCTGACTATATTCTGTAAAGTCATTGCCAAAAGCAGCTTCTTAATTAACCAATGACAATAAAACATAATAACAGCATACAGAGGGGAATACTACATCAAATTAGCTTATTCAAGAAGAGAAAATATGTAACATTTATATAGAATAGCAAATCTTGGGTAACTTAGTTATTGGCTTTCTATCAAGTGTCTCACAAGTTTTAAAATTTGGAATAAAATTGTGTTGTATTTCTAACATACAAAATGAAAACGTATGTTAATTATACTAACACTTTTAATATATCTAATAAGTAAAATCATTTCAAATACTCATATTTTATGCAATAGAAATATATATGTGCATAGGTAAACATAAAAATATTTTATATATTTAAATATTTGTACTTGGAATAGGAATAAATATATACTTCAGATCAATTTCTGAATAGCACCCTGAAATGATGAAATTTCACTTATTTTGATGAGGTTGTTTTTTCCCATGTAATGATTTTGGGGAGGTGTTGAGAGAGAACTTGCGCTAAAGCAGGAGTTGCAGGTCATAATAACAGGTCACATTCTCCCTTGGAGACCGCGTAGAGTAGATTTTATTTTCTAGACAGAAATTCGCTTTCAGCTGTGTTGTGTTTTCATACAATTAAAGGTGCCTTATTCTTCTGACACAAAGAAGGTATGATTGAAACATGTTTTTCTAAAATAACTGCAGTTTGAGTTTTCTTCAATTGGATGATCAGGTAACAACAAAAGTAGGAAATTACAGCAAATGTCACAAATTCTAATTATTAAAAAAATGCCTATAGTTAGTTGGGCCTAAACAGAGAAATCAACATGCAGCAAATTGCAAACTAGAAGGGATAAAATTTTCACGAGTTATTTTATTTTGCCACATTGGCTATTATCAATATTCATATTTTCTTACTAAATGCTGTAAAGATGGCATTTTTATTTGGATTTTATATTTTGAGAACATATAAAAGAGTCAATGTTTTAGGACAGGATGTGTTCATGTAATCATTGTTCTTTGGTAACTGACCTTGTAGACAAGGAACTATGCTGCTATAGGCATTTTTGAGCACATTTTTGCACATCAACAGTTTTGAGATATATGATTTTTATTTTATAACTCTTAAAGAGTGAATAGCTAGCCATTTATAACGTGCATAAATTTAATTGTGTTTCTGGAAGGTGAAGCCATATGTTTCCCGTTTTCAATGGATAATTCATATGAAAGTGATATTGATGACATTTGAAAAGGAATGCTGGATGTACACCAGACTAGAAATAAATGTGTATAAGATATACACAGTATGAATATGATAATTTGTGGATTAACTCATGTTGTACAAAATGTATTAATTAAAATATCCGTTGAAAATTATTCACACACCTTAAAGCCAGAATACAGGAGGCAGAAGCAGGTGAATATCTGTGAGTTAAAGGCCAGTCTTGTCTACAAGGTCAGTTACCAAAGAACAATGATTACATGAACACATCCTGTCCTAAAACATTGACTCTTTTATATGTTCTCAAAATATAAAATCCAAATAAAAATGCCATCTTTACAGCATTTAGTAAGAAAATATGAATATTGATAATAGCCAATGTGGCAAAAAGTGCTTTAAATGCTATTTTTATTGAAGGCATATGAATATTCTGTTGAATAGAGAATTATTATATGAGCATCTAAAGAGTCAGTGTGCCTGGTGTCATCTAGGGAGTGTTTTTTAAATGCATAAGTCAATTAAATGAATATTGGGATGACTATTAAATAACTATTTTATAATCACTTACTTTACTTTGTGAATGATTATCTGCAACTCTATGCCAAGGATTCCAAAAGTCTCTCTGTCATTTACTGTGACTTGTACCTTTTCAGTAAACACAGATGCCATGAGGAGCAGCACTCTTTCTTCAAAGGGAACCCAACCATGACTAATTTCTATGGGTTGCTGTATCTTTTAAGTTGCCATCCTTCCAGATGACTGGTTATAAAATGGTGACAGATGTTACTGTGTTTATGATTTCCTATCCATATGTGCACTTAGATTTCTTATGTGGTCTGTTGTACAACATGGGTGTTTTCCCATGTTTTAGTCATGAGGTTCTCACAGCTCTAAATGATGGGAATAACAATATGCTCTAACCTACTCTACACTTCCAATCTCAAATACGTACTACAACAGCGGAGAACACCTCTTTGGAACTGAATTTATTCACATTTTTTCTGGATTAATAGGAAAGACATGATCTGAATAGTGACAATAAGTTTTAAGACACACATCCCCTCAAGCCAGTCTTTCACTTCTATTTACTGCTGTTTTACTGTCTGCTATTTCACAGACATTGCTTTTATTTTGAAACAGCTTGATCTCACTTTTCATGTGAAGAAGATAAAAAATTCCATACACAAATATGCATTTTTATGGGGATGATATTCAGCAGAGGTAATTGATAATAAGGATGTCTGAAATGCTACATTTCCAATGAAAGCAGGGCACGCATTCTTTTCTTGCGTCTTGTTTTATCATTCCAGAAAAGGGGAAAGTGTGTTCTCACAGGGGAGTAATCCACTGCCATCATGAACCTGGGTAAAAGTAATCTTACTAAGTAATCTTATCTTCCAGCGGTGTCCGTTCCTGCATGTTAATCTTCCATAATTTACCCTCCCTAGACTACCGAAACTATTTTTTATATCATCATTTATATAAAACTATCATTTATTCAGATTATTTATGAACTCTCTGAGATTATCATTGCTGGGGTCTTGACTAGTATTATATGTACAATCCAGAGAACATAAAATTGAAATATTGTATTTAAAGAGTAATGCCCTTTCCTTAGTTTGGCTCTCTTAGTTTTGTTTACAGGTTTTATTCAGAAAACCTAAAGGATAGAGGAGTGATTACCCTCCTTTCACAGGTTATAAATTCCATACTTTATATATTAACCTGCAATGACATATATTACTTCAATTTCTTTCTGTGATTATGAGTGACTGGTAAAAGATTGCTATGAACTATATGATCTTAGAGGCAATATCATGTAGTATTAGAAAGATTGGTTATGCAGCTGCAAGCTTTTAAACTTAGGCTATCACTTACTATATGACCTTGGCAGATTAATGAGCTCTTTTGCCTTAGGTATTTTTTTTAACATATGAGAATAAATAGGATTCCTCATGGTGGAATGTTAAAAATTAAGTGAATATTATACATCATGCATAAACACCTCTTACCCGGCATTCAGTCAATACTCACTTTGTATAAGACTAATGAACCACATGTTTTTTATTAAGGCCAATAGCGAAACAACACCGGTGCAAGGCTGAACTTTTATTATTATCATTTTAAACTTTCCTTTTACTTATTCTTTGCATCTTTCATATTATGCATCTCAATCTAATTTAACTCCATGTCCCTTTGTACCCACCCTTGCAACCTCTCCCCTCCAATAAAATAAAATTTAAGAGAAAAAAAAAGAAAGAAAAAAGGGGAAAAAATCATGAAAGCTGTAATGTGACATAGTGAGCCAAGCAGTAAACCTTTTTGTTCATATATTATTATTTGCAAGTGTTCATTCAGAGTCATTGGTATGGTTCATGGTCTCTGGTTTTGGTTACACTATCAATGTTCAGACCTCACTAAGACTCCTCTTGGATATCCTGCTGTTGCCTTATGTGGTGGAGATCCTGAAGCTTTGGGACTGCATGACTGTTCCCTTCATTACCATCATGTGATCCTGCACATCATGAATGGGGTGGATGTTGAGGGTGGGCCAGCTCATAACCCTGGTTCTGGGCTTGAGTCATTGCAGGGTACCTACACACCTGTCTACAGTGTGAGTTCCTCTGTACTGCTAAGGAAAACTACAGGACCCACTTTCCAGAGTGCTGCAGCTGGTGAGAGGGAGGGTCACCTCTCTCTCCCACCACAGGCTGATTTTAATACTTCCTTAATGTGTTTATTTGTTATTTATAGTCAGGTTTGATTTTTCCTTTGAAAGAACCCCTGATTGATGTCATGCACGAGAAATTCTGCTGCAAGCTTTTTCTGCCACTCAAAGTCATACTAGCTTTACTTCAACCACAAAGCAGTACCATGCAAGACAATATAAATGACAGCATAAAAAAAATAAATGACAGCATAGTCACTTCTAGTCAAAAACTATTGAATTTCTTCCATTTAGTTGAAGTCTGAGAATCTTCTGTCTCTTTGATCAAGGGAATTTGAAATAAAATGGATCACTAATTTTCTATTGAATTTTTAAATTGAAATTGAATAATTCAAATGCCTTTGTTTTATAAGAGCACAAAACACCATTTGTGCTTTGTTATACATATGTTAACATCTGCATTTTCCTGGATAAAACAACATAAAATCTTATCCTGTTTCTTATATTTAATTACATATGTTGTACATAATTTAAAATTGAACTTTGTGATATAATTGTAAATAGTGGAATAAACTATAAGAAGTGAAAAAAATATAATGTTCTTAGAGTGCTCTCAAAATTTTTCTTTCTTCTTCTATTCTGTTAGATACGTTATATTATGATTTGGAACATTTTACATTTTGGTGACATTAACAAAATATTTTCAAGACAAAGGAGCATATAAACGTTATTTTATTATATTATAAACATTTTCCTATTTCTCTATTAAACAAAATTAAACTTCTAAGCTGCCATTTTCTAGCTCATAAAGAAACTATAAAACAAATTCTCTCTATTTCTCATTCTTCATGTAAATGAAATTACTGTAAAATAAATAAAATTTACTTTTTGTATTGGTTGCTTATAATCATGAACCTCAGTAACCTGATAGAAAACAACCGTTTGCCTGATGGATTTTCTGTTTGTTTTAAGATAGAATCTCAGATAGCCCAGGTTATCCTGAAACTCATTTTGTAACCAGGGATGACCTTAAACTTTGATCCTTCTGTTTCTATTCCCATTATGGATGAGGATGGAATTGCAACAACATCTGAGGAACTGCTGTCTTCTGGGGGAAGGAGAACCAGTCTTCATCAAAAATATGGCAACTGCTCTCTCCAGCTGACAGCTGATTATATTTCTAATGCCCATACAATTAGCACCACATTGGTTTCTTTCTTTTCTCTCTAGAGTACATGAAATTGGGAGGGCGAAGTTTTTGGAACACAGGAGATGAGGTGAAGGGATGGAACAGAGAGGGTGGATTTGATCAAAACACATTATATACATCTATGCAATTCTCAAAGAACTAAATGAGAAAATAAGACTGTAGACTAGTTTTTGTCCAGAGAGTATACATTGCATCAGGATCACTTCTCTTTCTAGATCATGCCTTCAAAGTGGCCATAATGATCTCTTCCTTTGAAACCCCATCTTTACTCATGACAATATGGAAAACATTCTTTCCAGTTTTCTAATGTTAACTCTTCTTAATTTTTATCGATTTTCTAAGATTTAGCAGTTTTATTGTGAAGGCCCAAAAGTGTGAGCCTGTTCTACCTTGTCTGAAGGTCCAAGAGTCTGAGGTTGCTGAAAGTTGTTGACAACCACTGTAGCTACAAACCCTGGCCTATATTTTGACATCTCTCAAAGTATTGGAGCAAGTAACTGTTGTAGTTGTTCTTTGTATCATGTTAAAACTGTCGTTTGCCTTCTTACTCTTTGTGTATTGAGGTATAAATGTAAATGTAAATGAAAAGTAAACACCAGTGGACTCAGAATTTAGGATCAGTATTCAGGAATTAAGAACTCAATATACAAGAGGCACTGAGCTGCCCTCCTTGTACTATACTATATCTCTGTGACTCTTTCTGTTTTTTCTTTCGTACCTTCATTTTTACTTTCTTAAAAAAGAAAAAAAAACTATTTTTTTCATTTTACATACCAATCCCAACTCCTACTCACTTCCCTCCTCCCATTCCCTCCACCTTTCTCTCCACCCCATCGCCCATCTTCTCCTCAGAGAGGGTAAGGCACTTTGCTCCAAGGAAGGACCAAGGCTGTATCCAGGCTGAGCAAGGTATCTATCCAAAGAGAATGGGTTTTCACAAAGCCAGTACAAGCAGTAGTCTGCCCCAGCCATACAATTATCACCCATATTCAGAGAGTCTAGCTTGGTTCTATGCTGGTTCCTTCCCTTTCTGGACAGAGTTGGTAAGCCCCGATTAGCTCAGGATAACTGTTTCAGTGGGGTGTCCCCAACATGGTCTTAATCTTTATGCTCATATTCTCACTCCTCCCACTTTTCTACTGGACTTTAAGAGCTCAGGTGAGTGCTCCACTGTGGGTCTCTGCCCCATCTCCATCAGTCCTGGATGATGGTTCTATGGTGACATTTAAGATAGTTATTGCAGAAGGGATTAAGATATCTACATTAAGGGAGTCATTTTAAGATTGGCAAGAGACTTGCCTTTAGAGGGGATCCCAGCTGTCCACAGGGATGTCCCCAGCTAGGCGTTTGGGCAGCAGAGGAGAGGGTCTCTTAACTAGCCTTGTCCCATAGTCACATTGAAGAATATCTTGATCATCACCATAGAAATTTCACCTGATGGATGGAGATAGAGTCAGAGACCCACATCTACATCAGAACAAAGGACTGAGCTCCCAAGGTGCAGTGGAAGGGCAGAAGGTGGGAAAAGATGAGCATGGAAGTCAGGAACCCGAGGGCCTGGCCCATTAACTGAGACAGCATGCCTGATCTATTGGGAGCTCATCAAATCCAGTTTGACCAGGACTGAAGGAGCATATGACCAAACCGGAATGTCTAAATGTGGCTGCCAATGGGCACTGACTGAGAAACCAATGATAATGGCACAGGGACCTATCTCTTCTGCATGTGTTGGCTTTTTGGGAACCTATACACACCTTCTTAGTCCGAGATGAAGGGGGGAGGGCCTTGGGCTTTCCACAGGGCAGGGTATCCTGCCCCCTCTTAAGAAAGCAGGGGAAGGAAGGAGGGATGTTGGGGGAGCGGGAGGGCCTGGG
>JAQHUG010000140.1:1395183-1409651 GCA_028555095.1 Dicrostonyx torquatus | reverse complement strand
CCTTGGGCTTCCCATAGGACAGGGTATCCTGCACCATCTTAAGGAAGCAGGGGGAGGGCAGTGGGGTAGTGGGGGAGCGGGAGGGCTGGGAACAAGGGGAGTAAATGTAAATTTTTCTTTTAACAATAAAAATTAATAAAAAAAATCAACACCATGATACTGACTCCAGTGCAAAAACTGTCTGTAATTTCCAGTTGACTTGGGTACCTCCATCTGCTAAGCCTCCAGGCTTGTGATTGGTTTTCCCCTAGTGACATGAAAGGGAATTTCAGTTTTCCAGGCTTGGAATTGACTGCCTCAGCCATGATATAGGGTTGGGTTTTATTTTGTTTTTTTTCCAGGTCTGAGTGGAATTCCCAACTGCCAAGAGCTGCCTGAGGTACTGGTTGGTCTGTTTTCCCTATTCAGGGATTGGTTGGTTTCAAGTCGGGAACAGAAATGACTCTGTTTCTGGTTCTTTCTACCTTTTTAACCCCAATTTCAAGCCCACGGCAATTATCTTTGATATGTCCTGAATCTTAGGATTTAGTGTGTTTTTTGGTCCTAGTTTCAGGGTTTTGGGCTTTTCTCCGACTCCAGGTTTGGGGACAAAGTATCAAATCCTGAGGTTCCTGTCCAGTGTCAGGTTGTGTTTTTCTTTTTTCCTGGGTTTGAGCTTGTATTCTAGCCCTTAGGGTTTGTATGGGGTTATTGATCAGCGATTTTCTAGGACTTGGACCTCTCACAGACTACTCTTCAATGATGGACCATGCCATAGGGAACCAGGGCCAGAGTCTGCATTGTTGACAGAATCATGAGTCTCTGTAAGTATTCAGTTACTTATTTCCTTATTTGAAAAGAAGTTTTCTCCAGAATTCATAATTTATGATATTTGTTAAGATTACATTGTATAGGTTGAAGTGCTTTGTGAAATATTAGTTAGATTCATGCTGCTTTAAAGGCACAGTGAGTTGTGAAATTCTTGTGTTTGTTCCATTTATTGTATCTTTTAGTCCTTTACTAATGATCATTTTGCTTGGGGTGTAGAGTTCTGATTAAACCCTCTCAAGTGTCTGATGTCTGAGAGCTGTCATGGTCACAGTGCAAGAACTTTAGAAACTTGTCAGTTACGTAATTTCATGAAGAAGGTCAACATGGAACAAGTGACTCCACAGGTCTTTGAAAGTGTCATGAAGAATCCTCAGCAGGCATGGGATTCAAACTCTAATGTGGAAAGATACCCAGAGTCACAATACCAGCATCCTGGAGCAATCTACACCAGAATTTGTTTGCCAACTGTTAAGGCTCTATTATGTCTGTTGGGGCAAATAGCTAGAATTTACTTTTCAACCTTATGTTAGCTATTTCAGATCAATTCCAAATCGTCATGGTAATTTAATAACCCTGAGGACGTGGACCGTTTGTTTCCACTTTCTCTATCCAGATAATGTTTATGTAATTGTTCTCAGTAATTCTGAAATATTGATTCTTCTCTAACAGAGGCTTGTTTGTAGAATTACTATGCTTCAGCTATTCATGATTAACAGCTTTAGTTGCAATTATAGCCAAGTTTAAGATCAGGATTAATTTCAAACTCTTACTGCAGATTTTGGGCAGATTTTGGCTACTCAGGAAGAGTATATGAGTGTCACTCATATACTGTGTAGGTAGCACTACAGGAAAGTGGTTTGTGGGAATTTATTATTTTTTTCTGAGAACACATAGAGCCTGTTTGCTGTTTCAAGTAACACAGAAAGAGGCTTTTGCAGGCAATTAATGTAGATTTAAAAATAAACCCAAAATATAAAAAGGAAAGGCAGAAAACCTACTAAAACCTTATTCAAATTTTTCTCATAAAACAGAAAGTCCCACCATTTTGTTCTCTAGTTTCTTATCCAATTAAAGTAGTAAAGTCTTTTTCTAAACAGGTGAATTAATTATTTTAAAAGTATTGGCATTGAACTTATTTGCTCTTACATGCTATTTTCCATAGTAAGATTTTCACAGTGATTAGGGCTCACAGTCACAATGAACCATTTTTTAAAAATATTTATTTATTTATTATGTATACAATATTCTGTCTGTGTGTATGTCTGCAGGCCAGAAGAGGGCATCAGATCTCACTACAGATGGTTGTGAGCCACCATGTGGTTGCCGGGAATTGAACTCAGGACCTTTGGAAGAGCAGGCAATGCTCTTAACCACTGAGCCATCTCTCCAGCCCCATCAAACAATCCTATCATATATAAACAATATATTACATATATATAATGATCACACACATATATGTCCTCTAAATTTAGGTTTTCTATCAGTTTCCTTTGAATTTTCCTTTAATGTATATAACAATAGACAAAAAAATCCACTTTCTAAATTTGAGTTATATTTTCTACTTTATACCAGAAATTAAGTTGTCATCTAATTCACTTACAGATCCATGACTTGTATGTTTGTTTCTTATGTAAGTTAAACTTTTGAAAGTTAGTCATTATTGAATTAGAAGATCCTGTTGCTAATGTTAACAAGATTTCCAATCTAACCTCTATTTTTAGATATAGTTGTAGCATGTTAACACTTTTCTATTAAGAATTTATATAATAATTTATGTTTACATATTATATATTTATTTAACATCAATAATTTTAATAGCATTTTTCTATGGTATCTACAGATTTCACTATACTTTCAATATGATTTATTCTTAATATATCATTACATATATGTTGTCTAAAATTAAATATACAGTTTTCAGGATTTTTGTGAAACACAGGAAAGTATAAGTGAAAGAATATTGTTCTCCTGAGGATCTTTATTTCCTCCCTTTATGCTTTTTCTGATGTTTACTAGCCTGTGGGGTCTGGTTTGCCCTTGTGTGCTTCTAATGAGGTAGATGAAGTTATATTATTCTGTTTGGAGCAGTTTTTGTTCAAGTCTGCTTCTCTCTAAGTTCCCATCTGATGGTAGACTCTTACCACGTTAGGAGCATATGCTTATGCAGCAAGATTGCTATCTCTTTTCAAGATACAAGGTGTCCTCTTGTGTACCTCATCTATCTGCAGCAGGAGACTGAAATAGTTCAGAGTCTATGTTCTCTGAACCACAGTGTATCATGTAGCCAGAAAACAAAGACTGCTTGAAAGCCAGAATCAGCCAGCAGTGACCCTGCTATGTCAGAATGAACTTAGTGGGGGGCCAGGCAGAAGCAGAAGCAGCTCCAATTGTCTCTAAATCGTCTCTTCTTTTGTCTTCAGACTTACTTTCAGGTTAGTTTCATAGTTCATTTTTCTGCTGACTCTATCCCTGAATCTATTCACCATTTGTTTAAATTTGGTCTCGTATTTTTTTTCAGAGAATTTTCTTTAGTTTTTTCTGACAATAGACTTGACAATTATTTATTGATTCTTTTTTTTTCAGTTTCTGTAATGAGAATTTATGAAAGAAGAAAGATATCAAGACAAAAATAAATTAAAATTCAGCAGATAGACAAAAATATATGATGTTCAGAATAGAATATGCTTTTATAACTATCTCTAAAAATATAATATAGATGATACTGATAAAAGATAAATTTTTCTCTATGCAAACTTAAATATACAAATTTGAAATATTCTTTATATTATAGTTTTTCCATTTTAGCCCCTTTCTTTTATTTAAAATAAATTCTTTTCTCATGAAATATATCCTGATTATAGTTTCCTTTTCATTTGCTCCTCCCAATCCATCCCATCTCCCCCTTTTCCTGGATACACTCTCATTCTCTCCTTCATTAGAAAGGAGCAGGCTTCTAACATGGCCAAAGTAAACACAACAAGATGAAGCCTAAACTATCACAACGAAGTTGTACATGGCAACCCACAGGAAGAAAATGTCCCAAAAGCAGGCACAAGAATCAGAGACATACTGGTTTTCCCAGTCGGGAGTGCCGTAAACACACGAATCTCATATGAGCCTTATTTAGTTGATCAGAGGGCTGTGTTTTCCTGGCGTCTTCCATTTCCATTCTGACTCTTAGCAATATTTCTGCCTCCTCTTCTATGGGAGTACCCGAGCTATGAAGGGGAGGGATTTCACAAAGATCCCCCATTTAGACTGTCTCTCTACATAATACCCGACTGTGGGTCTCTGCATCTCATCATCTGTGTTCTCATATGCTGCTGGAAGAACCCTCTCTGATGATGACTGGATAAAGCAGTGATCTGTGACTATAGCATAATATGATTAGGAATCATTTTATTGTTTTTTTCACAGTTTCTGGTTCTTGGTTACACAAGAAGGGTCAGGTGTGAGTTCCTTCTTGTAGAATGGACCTTAGATCAAATCAGACATTGGTTGGATAGTCCCTTATGTTCTTTGGCACCATTGCTCTATCTAGCATAGTTTGCAGGCAGGAAAGATTGTAGGTCAATGGTTTTGTGGCTGGGTTGGTGTCCATCCAGCCTGCAGAGTATCTTCCCACACCAAAGAGACTGAAATAAGTGTAAGGGCTTCATACAGGCACCAACTTGACTTCTCCATGTTCAATGAGTTGCATGGGTGTTGCCCTAAGCAATGTGGCCTTGATCTCTGCTGGCAGAGAGCAGCCTTTTTTTTAAAAAAATAAATCTTTATTTATTTATTTATTATGTATACAATATTCTGTCTGTGTATATGCCTGCAGGCCAAAAGAGGGCACCAGAACTCATTACAGATGGTTGTGAGCCACCATGTGGTTGCTGAGAAATGAACTCAGGATCTTTGGAAGAGCAGGCGAGGCTCTTAAACGCTGAGCCATTTCTCCAGCCCAGCCTTTTTTCCTTAGCAACATTGTGGGTTGTCTGGGGGTTTCTATAAGACCCCTTGGCCAACAACTTAATTAAATGCACTCTAGTCCTCCCACTGTAATATTTGCCTGGCTACAAGAGACAGCTGGTTGAGACTCCATATCCTCCAATACTAGGATTCCTCATTAGATCCATCTTTATAGATTCCAGGAAGTTTCCATACCCCTCTCCGAATGTCCAACCCAATTCTAATAGCCTCTTTCTGCACCCCTTCCCTTCTTTTTTCAAAATGTCATTAAAAGTTTTGAATTTCTATAATTAGAACTAATTAAAGAGGAAAGAAATCAAGATAAAAATATATCAAAATTAAAAAGATAGACCAAAGTATATGATGTACTGCATAGTACATGCTTTTAAAATTACCACTAAAATTACAGTAGTGACAGTTCTGATACTTTTATACAAAGTATATATTTGATCTAACCAGAGTAAAGTATACAAATATTAGCATGCTCTATGCATTAATTTTTTCTTGCCAAACAATAACTAATAATTATGCCAGCAAATAAATCTATCAAACATAAAAGCATAAAATTTTAATTCACTTAAAGTGTAAAAATTAAAGATTAAAAGATTATAAAATGTATGTATAAACATTATATATCAGTATATAATATATAATTTCACTTAAGCAAAGTCATCACATAGCAGTTTAATACTAGAGTTCAGTCATGATTTAGTTTTATCATATTTGAATGAATTTCTACTACTAATATTAATGAAAGATGCAGATATTATTTTATATGTACAAGATATACAACTAACATGAAGTATATTATTTCCATAAGAACTAACAAATCAATCTGTGTCCAGTACACCTTCAGCAAATCCTATGAGACAGGAACCTTGTGCTATCTCATGGAGTCTTAAAAAGCAACATAGAGCAGAATGAGGGAAGAAAACCAACGATTTCACTGTTGTCTTTTTCTTCCTGGAATTCAGACATATCATCTTTGTGTGACTCCATTTTCTGAGTCTGAGTCATAAGACTAGAATGATTATAATTATTTTCACTCATAGACTGGCTCTTAAAATAAGATGTGTTAATTCAAATTCAAAATGATACTCTCAGGTCACAGTGATTCCTACATAAAAATGCATATATAAATTAAAACACTGCTTGGCCTATTAGCTTATGCATATTTATAGCTAGCTCTCATATCCTAAACTAACTCATCTCCATTAATCTGTGCATCACCACAAACAAGGTCGTGGCCTACCAACAAAGCTTTGCTGGGCTCTGGTGGAGGTCTGCCTCCTGAGGCAGCTTCATGGCTTCTCACTGACTCCACCTACTTTCTTCCAGCATTCAGTTTAGCTTTCCCACCTAGCCCTGTTCTGCCCTATCACAGGCCAAAACCATTTCTTTATTCAATAAAAGCAACACATATACAGATGGACTTTCCATATCATATATATACATATATATACATATCATTCTAACATGACATATAAAGTATTATTAAAAATATACTTTTATTATCATAATAAAATTTATTTCCAAATATTTTCAGTAAAAAATTAAATGTATTTGCAATCTTGGAAGTCAAACATTTTGAGTATTTCATTGACTTAATAAATAGCAACAATAGATTTAAGACCGTTATGTTGGCACACACCTTTAATCCCAGCACTCAGAAAACAGAGGCTGATGGATCTTTATGATTCCAAGCCCAGCCTGGCCTACATGTGAATGCCAGATTAGGCAAATATATCTAGTGAGGCCCTGTCTCACAATAAGAGTAAAAATGAAAGAAGAACGTATTGAATATTGTTTGAATTCCATCTGTGAAAATGTATAAAATTTTAAATATTAAGAATTTTGCCATTTTCTTTCATCTTGGGAAATTATAGTATTTACCCATCACCTATTTCCCCTTTTATTACGACGTATAGAAATGAAAAGGACAATTATTTATTTATTTATTTGTACTTTTTTAAGAAAGAAGATTTCGTTTGAATAAAGGCAATCATTACTTTCTATTCATGAGCTCAACAGTATTTTAGATCCAGAATTTTCAGAATGTTACAGGCCATCACACATGAAATTTGTACTTGTTGTTGTAAAAAATGGTACATGTATTTAATCCCAGCACTTGGGAGACAGAGGTAGGAGGACCTCTGTGAGTCAAGGTTGTCCTGCTCTATGATGTAAGTTCCAGGCAAGCCAGAGCTGTTACAACTTCACAGGTCGCATCTAATCTAAAATTTTTTGACAACTTTCTACCTTTATAAAAGTATTTCTTTCATTTTTTGGATTAAAACAAAATCACATTTTATTTTCCCTTTCTTCCCACCAAATCCTCCCATATACTCCTCATTGCTCTTTGTCAAGTTCATAACCTCTATTTATAGTGATTGTGGTTACAACATATATGTATATATGTGTATATGCATATATGCATAAATATATAAAAACAGCCTGCTCAGTCTATATAATGCTATTCATATGTATATGTTGTCAAGATCACGCTTTGGTTGGTTAATCAATTGGTGGCTCTTCCTGGGAAAGACTATTTCTCCTGCTTTCAGTTTCCTGTAGTTCTCTGTGTAGGGTTGAGAACTTGTGAGTTTTCTGCATCCACTTTAGCAAGCTTATTGTTGTCCTTGTTCATCTCATATTTAGCTAGTTATGCTGGTGAAACATATGAGGAGTGACATCAGAAATCACTATTAGATGCAGCCTCATAGTAAAATCCCTGATCTTCTGATTCTTAAATTTCTCTGACCCTTTCTATAACATTTCCTGAGCCTTAGGTGTGACATTTGTAGATGTTTTCATTGGGACTAAGCTCTACAACCTTGCATTTTGATTGTTTGTAGTTTTCCATAATGTTCTGTGTCTATTTAAATTAGAAATTTATTTGATTGGTGACCACTACATTTATCTGTAGGTTAAAAGACAAATGTTTATCCATTCTTCCATTGAGGGGCACCTAGGTTGTTTCCAGGTTCTGGCTATTACAAATAATGCTGCTATGAACATAGTAGCACAAATGCTTTTGTAGTATGGTTGGGCATCTCTCGGGTATATTCCCAAGAGTGGTATTGCTGGATCCTGAGGTAGGTTGATTCCAAGTTTCCTAAGAAACTGCCAACTGCTTTCCAAAGTGGTTGCACAAGTTTGCATTCCTACCAGCAATGGAGGAGTGTTTCCCATACTCCACATCCTCTCCAGCATAGGTTATCGTTGGTGTTTCTGATTTTAGCCATTGTGGCAGGTGTAAGATGGTATCTCAAAGTTGTTTTGATTTGCATTTCCCTGATCACTAAGGAAGTTGAACATGACCTTAAATACCTTTTGGCCATTCAAATGGAAGAATGGATCAGGAAAGTGTGGAATATATACACATTGGAATACTACTCAGCAGTATAAAATAATGACATCTTGAATTTTGCAGGCAAATGGATGGAAATAGAAAACACTATCCTTAGTGAGATATCCCAAACACAAAAAGATGAGTACGGTATGTACTCACTCATTAGTGGACCCTAGACATAAACAAAGGACATTAAGCTTATAGCTCACAATCCTAGAGAAGCCAAATAGCAAGGTGAACCCAAGAAAAACATATATAGATTCTCCTGGAAAGTGGAAGCAAACAAGATTGCCAAGCAAAAATTGGAAGCACGGGAGGGGGGGGGGGGTGGAGGTAGGGGTGGGAGTGGGGGTGGGCAAAAGGGAGGGGGAAGGGAGAAGGGAAGAACTGGGGAGAGCTTGAGGGAGTGGGAGGGTGGAGATGGAGGAAGGGTGTATATTGGAGAAGGGAATAAGATATCTACATTAAGGGAGTCATTTTAGGATTTGCAAGAGACTTGTCTCTAGAGGGGATCCCAGGTGTCCATAGGGATATCCCCACCTAGGTACTTAGGCAGCAGAGGAGAGGGTGCCTGAACTGGCCTTGTCACATAGGTATATTGATGAATATCTTGATCATCACCATAGAAATTTCACCCGATAGATGGAGATAGAGTCATGTGCCCCTCCCACATCAGAACAAAGGACTGGGCTCCCAAGGTGCAGTTGAAGAGCAGAAGGTGGGAGAAGATGAGCAAGGAAGTCAGGACCGCGAGGGACTGGCCCATCAACTGAGACATGGTGCCTGATCTATTGGGAACTCATCAAATCCAGCTGGACCAGGGCTGAATGAGCATATTACCAAATCAGAATCTCTGAATGTGGCTGCTAACGGGGACTGACTGAGAAACCAATGATAATGGCACAGGGACATATCTCTTCTTCATGTATTGGCTTTTTTTGAGAACCTAGTCTATATGGATGCACACCTTCCTAGGCCGGGATGGAGGGGGGAGGGCCTTGGGCTTTCCACAGGGCAGGATACCCTTCCCCTCTTTAGGAAGCAGGGGGGGGAGGTGGGGGAGTGGGGGAGTGGGAGGGCCGAGGACAAGGGGAGTAATTGTAAATCTCTCTTTTAACAATAAAAAAAGAAAAAAAAAGACAAATGTTTAAAATGTAGTAGGGTGTCCTGCTGGCTTAGAAAAGTTGTGGTTGTAGATTATATAATGAGATCCATGCCTTCACTATCTCTGTGTAGTTGACTGCTTTTCCAACATCAGTCATAAATTATCTCTCGTTGAAGCAGACAACAGTCAAGACATTTATGCTGTAAGTCAGTATTTGACTTTATGGATTTGCATATGTGATTTTAAAATCATTAAAACTAAAAAATTACATGCAGCGTACTCTGAATAGTTTGCCTTCCTCTGCCCCAAAACTATGTCCTAAATGCCCAGTGTGGCTGTAATGTGACTTTTATTTTCAATACTATATCATCTATATTTCTCATAATAATCTTTACAGCAAGCTATTTTTCTTTACCACTGCTTATTTTTATTTTATTTAATTTTAAACACTATAAACTTTTGCTATGCCCAATAAAATGTATTAACCTCCTTAAATATCATTTAGCATCTCCTTGCAATGAAATTAAGAATAAACAAGTATAATTTTTAAAACATGATTTTACCAATAACAGCAACACAAATTTAAATGTAAATGTAAATTTAAATGTAAAAATCATGGTCAGAAATCAAATTTCAGTTTAGAATTAGACTCTGAAAGAGACTAGAATTAATGGTAGCTTCAAAGAAGTCATAAAAATCTAGCATTTTAAGAATTTTCTAACCCAGTGGACAATGTCTTGAGCTTCTTTTCTTTCTTGATTTCTAATTATGATTCTTCCTGCATGAATTTATGTCCCTCTGTGATATTTACATGCATTTACTTGTAAATTATAAGTTTTGTGATATAAAATTCAACACATCAATTTCATATATCAAGAAATACATCATATAACCATGTATGAAAATACACTTTTTTATACAGAAAGTGGAAGATGGATACATACATGAAGGGACAGGGAGAAAGAGACTGAGAGAGAGAGAGATAAGTGGTACTGAACAGACAAAGTAATAAGCAACAATGTTCATGAGCATGATAAAACCCCATCTCAGATCCATAATCTAGAGGAAACATTGTGGTAGACCAAACAGCCCTGCAGCAGTCACCATCTGGTGGTAAAGGCTGGATGTAGAACTGAGAGCTTACCCCTTCTTCACTCAATTTGGAACATATGACCACGTGGAAGAAACTCTTGCGACTTTCCTCTTCTAACTGCTTCTGACCAGTCCATGAAGGAACCTTATCTTTTCCACTGTTACTCCTGAAACACAAATGGCACTGGCAAAATTTAGTAAGCTTTTGTTTTCCTAGTTCAGACAGACTTAATTTATCTGACTTATTGTGCCACCCCTGTTTCTGGGAAGCACAGGGGAGGAGATACATGTGCGTGCATGCACATGGAGATATGCATTTCCAAACAAGCGAATGTAGATATCCATTATCATAAAAATGCAATTTTTCCATTTCCTTTTCTAAATATTACTTCATTTAGTCCTGCATGCTCAATTGCCTGAGAACTGCTTATGTTCTTTGTCTCTTTATGTGGTTGTGAGCATTTTGTGTAAATTTGTGTAAAGTCACATAGTGTATTCTACACACAGCTCTAAATTGTTGCTAGCAATGCTTTTTTTTATATTTTAATAAATTAATTTATGATTAAGTTTAATTGCTGAGATGATACATTATGTTTTCTTTATCTGTTATTTTATTGTTACTTGTTTATTGAGGTATATTTTTTCAGTTTGAATTTGTGATAAAGCTACTACAAACACTCACAATACAATCTATGCATAGGTAAGCAACATGTTTTATCACAGCAAGTATCTAGAAGTAAAGTGCCTATTATATATGGTAGATAACTCTTTTTTATCTTTATAATTTTTAATGTATAAGATTATAATATAATTACAGTATGTTCCTCCTCGCTTTCCTTCCTCCAAACTCCACCCTTGTTTTATTTTCCCTTTCCTCTCTTCAAACTCTTTCCCTTTAACGTATGGTATTTTGTGTATATACTGCTCAGTCTGTATAATGTTGCTTGTCTTTGAACAGAGAGAAGATGAAGCATTAGTAAAAGTGTTGTTAAAACAGCTACCCACCTAAGAAAAATAAAGTGAGTTTTTTCATCATGGTTTTCTTAAATTTAAATTAGAAGCTTGAAAGAGTGATATAAATTCTAAAGGGTAAAACTGTTTTTTGATGGTTATCATACAACATAAAGAATAATAAACTTTACTGCATAAAATTATAAAACATTATAAGAAAGAGTTGAAATTAAAAATACCTAAGAAGCTAAGTATGATCTGATTACCTTCTGTTACCTTTTTACATTTTTTCTTGTTTTTGCCATTTATACCTTCTATTTCCTAGTTATAAATATTCTTATATACCCTATTTAAAATTCATGATCTCTTTTTATTAATTATGCTACATCCTCATATGCATGTATATGGATGCATGTACATATGTGTATATATATATGTACATATATATAACCAGCTTAATCTTTATAATGATATTTGATGTATGTTTTCATGGCTCATCATTTAGTATTGGATAACTAACTGTTGTGCTCTTCCCTGGAGAAGATGATTTCTCTTGCTCTCAGCTCTCTTTAGTTTCTTGTAGTTCTCTGTGTGGGGTTGGGACATCCTGATTACTGTTAGTAAGCCTTTATGGGTGTAGCTTCTGACATTACCAGGAGACACAATCTTTTAATAAGAGCTCTGATCCTCCGGCTCTTACACACTTTCTGCCCCCTGGCCACTTTCTAAAATGTTTGCTGAGCCTTAGGCATGACTTTTGTTTTGTAGATATATCCATAGAGACTGGGATCTATGTCTCTGCATTTTGATTGGTTGTGTTTTTCTGAACTAGGGACTTCTTACAATGCAAGAAGAAATTTCATTGATGGAGGGTGAGAACTATACTTATTTGTGGGTATAAGGACAAGTGTTTAGAATGAAGACAGGGACTATGCTGGCCTAGTAAATGTGTGGTTGGTTTTATGTTCTCCTCTGAGGTACATGACCTGTCTGGCCCAGAGTAGTTGACTAGGTTTCCAGTACCAGGCATGGTTTTATTCCTGTTGAGCAGGTTTTAAGTCTAAGAGATCTGTTGGTTTGATGTGTTATCAGATAACTAATAATATCCGTAATTAATTCAGTATTTTATCCAGCAGTTGGCAGATAGACATATATGATCAAAAATAAAGTTTAAGTTTACTCCACAGCAAGTTCTATCATGAAAGAAATGCACTGTAAAACTCATTTAGCTTCATTTCTGTAACTTCAATCAAATGCATAATTCTCTGAATAAAGATGACAAATTGCATTTTTTAAAAAATAAGCAAAAATAAAAATAAGATGCCATCTATTATTAACTAAATAAATGATTAAACTGGTAGAGTTTCTGAAATGTATATGATATAATAAACACTTTTTTATCTAGAGATATGTACATACATATCATTTTTGATAGTATAGTTGGAATATAGTTCAGCACAATAACTAGGAAATGGAAACAACTTAAATGTAGTCATTTCATGAATAAGTAATTAAAATGTGGTACATATACACATTGGAATTCCATCCAGTTGTGAAGAAAAATGAATTCATGACATTTATAGTTAGATGGGTGGAACTATAAAATGTACTGAAACCAAGTCTCAGAAGGATAAATATTGCATATTCTCTTAGGTAGTATGATCCTAGCTCTTACTATTTAGATGTGAATATAATATCTGGTGTAACCACAGAAACTGAGGGAAGTAAAACTGGACTATAATACATGTGTGGATGGGGAACTACAGAAGTGGGGATATTAGGGAATAGGTTCCAGGAAAGAGGAAATATGGAAAATGGCAGGAAGGAATGTTAACTGGGGAAAGGAAAGAAGGGTGGTAACATAGAGAGACAGAGAAAAAATTTTAAAAAAGCATTAAGAATAATCCAAAAGGTCATAAGGAGATAGATCTATGATATATACATTTATACCCATAATTGTGTGTATTCATGTGTATGTGTGTGCACATATGTATTTATGTATTCTCACACACATGTGATACACACACACACACACACATATATATATATATATATATTATCCTCTTTTGAGACATTATACTACTTGGATGCTTCTCACTGGACACATAGACTATACAAAACCCATTTTCTCTTTCAAGTTGTTGATGAGGGAATATCAATATCCTGCTGCTTCTGCCATTATTCTTTAAAACTTAAAGGCATGTCCCTTTTGCTAAAGACAACATACAATTTAGACACAGGAGTTGGAGGATATAATTTGAACTGGCATTGAAGCCTCTTGCTCGAGGTCAATGATTAAGTTTTAGGCTCTTTGTTATTACTTTGTAATAAAATTTATTATTATTAAATTTAAAATTAGAGAATAGACTTTTTGGTTCTATAGTGTGTATGAATGTTATATTAAACACACTATATATAACATTAAAAACAGAAGATAAAGTCACTATCAAAAAATTGAAATACTTAAATATCCACTCAAGATCTGCAATAATTAAAATGTACTACTTACTCATGTTAGATATAGATAAAATTAATGGAACAGCCTATTTATTCATTAACTTTGATACTATTCCAATGATTTGTATTACGTTTTATTAATTAGAACATTTTGAGACAAGAAATGTTTTTTATTCCACATGCCATTTTATTACGTCAGCAAATGCTGTTAAGTATTTTTCTTAGTTGTTTAGCATTTTGTCATTTTTAACGAAAATAAATCACAATAAATATTGAAAAGAGATACGAATATGAAGAATACTTCATCTTGGACAAAGACTCATCCACGTTGTAGTAAAAGACAGGGAACATTTAGATTTTCAGCAAGACTGATTCCAAACCAACAACTATGAAAGCAGACCAGCAAAAGCAAGTGAATTCACTGGTCATAACAGCAGAACACCACAAGCAAATCTAGTATCTATAACTAAGGATAAGTATAAAATGTGCAAAGCAGTGATGTTGTGAATGTTTCTCAAAAAAAAAAACCTACTGTACTAGCATCATCAACAGAGTACATTGCACCAACCATACTACCCACTATTACATGACTATGTTTGCATGATTTTTTTTTTTACAAGGAATCGTAAAAATTTTATTTGAAAGACAAAATTTATAATGAGATATAACTATGTTTAAATCCACTTACACTGATATTCATGTTATTCTTCTTAAGAAAAAGCCTCCTATTTTAATTCATGGAAA
>JAQHUG010000140.1:1363197-1388232 GCA_028555095.1 Dicrostonyx torquatus | reverse complement strand
GGTCCTGAGTTCAATTCCCGGCAACCACATGGTGGCTCACAACCATCTGTAATGAGGTCTGGTGCCCTCTTCTGGCCTGCAGACATACACACAGACAGAATATTGTATACATAATAAATAAATAAAAATTTTAAAAAAAAAGAAGTAGATTTTTATAAAAACCCTATGAGGAAAAATAAACACCCTTGAGATTAGACCTCAGTTTCCATGGAAAATGTATAAGCCAAGATCCAGAGTATGAAAAGAATTTATCAGGTTCACAAAATTCTGTTTTTTGTTTTGTTTTGTTTTTCTGTTCATCAGCTAGTAGATAGAAGCATTTTTGTTTCACTACAAGCTATTCAAAAGGGAATAAAAACACCTTCATCTTGGGTTGAAGTAGTTTGGTAATACTAAGAAGAGGAAGAAATCATCTTAAAACAACCCTGAGAAAATGAGCATAGGAAAATGTTCAGGTTGGATTTTCAAAGAGACTATAACATGAATGTAAAGGCTGAATGAGTCACTACTGTTGGGAGTTGCATTCAGATACCTGTGATGCTGAATTTTTCATGGCCAATAATTTTGGCAGTTGTCATTGTGACAAGATTTCTATGAACTAAAGATTCATAAACAATAATTGTTTATGAAGTGATAATATACAGAAACAAATGAAAGCCAGAAGAAATGATTTAAATATATACACACAACACATGCACACATACATGCATGCATGCAAGGGGACACGCATGCACACACACACACATGGTGACTGTAGCTGAGTTTAATAGTGTAACAGTGAATGCCTTTAATCTCAGAACAAAGTGGTCTTAGATATGAGAATCATGAGTTATAGAATCATAATTAAGTAATGTGTTTTAACAGATATATGTTTTAACTATCTTTTATCTATGCAAGATGTGTTTAATGCTAAGACATTACATGGTATTCCATCAACATGTGCACTTGTATGCATTTATTAATAAGTTAAAAAATAATTATAGCCAAAAGTATGATATCAAAATTGACATAGAAAACTTCAGAGAGTGAGAAACATGTTCTATATATTAATTATAATGATGCCATGGGTGCATATGAATATATTCAAACTTACAAAATTGTATGATTTGACTGTGTGCAGTATTTTGCTTGAAAGCTATACCCCAATTACAATAAAAATTTTAAAAATACAGTCCTGTGTTGTGGTGACTTTGAGTACAGTCTGGGTAAAATGAAAGACCTTACATCATCTTCCCCAGGCAAGAACACACCAATTGGTTATTCAATATCAAATAATCCTGAAAACTTATGTACAAATAACATTATACAGACTGAGAGGATTGTATTTCCATACTTTGGAACATATAAGTTTATATAACAACAATTTATGAACATCATTCTGAAAGATATTAATGAGACTTACATGATAGTATTTGGAGTGATGAAAGGAAAAGGGTAAATGTTATAATTATATTACAACTCCAAAATTAAAATTAAAACAAAAATATCAATACACAAAAGAAATTCCAAACTCTCAAATCATTTGACATATGTCACAATGAATATCACAGACATAGTCCATTCACTTTAATCACACTGCTTAAAGTGTGATTAATATTTAGTGATGCTTCCTCCCACATTTTCCCAGCATGTCACTACATTTAATTACTTTAATAGCCATGAATTCACCTGAAATTGCTTGAAAAAGAAATAGTTTTCAAAAACAACCAGTGATGCATCAGTAGGTGATGATTTTTTTGTTAAGTCTTTTAAATCCAAGCTAAATAGTAATGTCAGGCTATTATGTTTGCCCTTTTACATTTTAACAACTATAATCATTGTCGAAATTAGACAGTTTAACTGATTTGATGGCAAAGTATTTTATTTCACTGAAACATAAAGCAAATACTGCAATCCTTGAAAAATGATTAGTATTTTATTTGGCACCTATGTCCTTAGCCTTTTACTATTTTATTACTTTTTTAATAAATGGAATTCTTTTATTTTATTACCATTTTTATTTGAATTTTACTTTACCTTCAGTAAGCATTACAGAGATACCAAAGTTTGCATGAGACAAAATTTTCTCATTGAGGCAGCTAAATATACAAATGTAGTCTGAATGTATTGAGGATATCAAAAGACAGAAAAATAATGTTAAAGTCATGAGAACTCTGAGGAATTCTTTATATTTTGGTTTTTAAGGAACCGAAGTTTACTATGGCCATACAATGATAAGTTTACTTACTGGTGATGGATAGAGAACAAAATTATTAAAAAAATACCACCATCCTTGAAGAAATTTAATTTTTGTTAACTTGTTTTTGAGTTAGTGGTAAGAAGTGACAGTAAGCTTTCAATTGCAGTATTTTTATCTAAATAAAAGACAAATCAAAATGACCTGGGATGAAATATATGGTATTGTGTAATTAGCTGTATTTTCATTCATTATTTCAAAAGAAAACTGGTACAACTGACATAGAATCAGTGTAGATGTCCTGACATGGAAGAGATACACTCACCATTTCATGTCACCAACAAACCAGAATTATCACGGCAATAACTGCAGTGGCTTAAGGCCACATCATTTGAAAATTTTCCCAACTTAAAATTGTAACATTATAAACATGATTAGCTTTTCTGTGTTCTATACCACATAATTCTCAAAAACATCATCCTTAATCATTTTACCTCTTTCAACCTATATTTGATTTCCTTGATAGATTTTAGGAGTATTTGAAACACTGCATAACAAACATTTTCATTGAGGTGAATGCTCTTGGCTTGGGACAGTCTGAATTTTCCAAGGCTGTAAATACTATTGTTCCTCAACCCACTGAGATGGTGAATCTGCTGATCCTATATATTCTGTGTGTAAATCCTGCCATTATATAGAGTGTTTGTTTTCTGGCCATTATCATTCATGTTCATTCCAAATTGACTAGTTTTCAGTAAAGTTATTGTCTTTTCATAATACACACACACACACAAAACGCACATATAGAGAGCCCCTTTTCCCACATTTCTGTGTGTGTGTATGTGAAGGGAGAGAGAGAGAGAGAGAGAGAGAGAGAGAGAGAGAGAGAGAGAGAGAGAGAGAGAGAGAGAGAGAGAGAGAGAGAGAGAGAGAGANGAGAGAGAGAGAGAGAGAGAGAGAGAGAGAGAGAGAGAGAGAGATTTAATTTTCTCCTCTTCTACCTGGAACTCTGTAAATGAACTCAGATTATCATATTTGTCAACAAGCCTCATTTCCCACTGAACAGTCTTGCCAGCACAGGGGAGTACAACAAACAGAAATCTAAACTGTACTTTTACATACAAACAAACAGAAATCTAAACTGACTTTATACATAACAGTAACTTTTGCACCTTTATATAGCACCAAATTGTTCTAGTTACTGTTCAGTGAATAAGGGACTTTGGGGAGCTCAGCTTCAAATAGGACATTTCCTTCACGTCTCATCCTGCCCAAATTCAGATAGCATTGCGGAAGATGGGATGGAAAAATTGCAAAATCTGGAAAATGATGCAAAACTACAAACAAAAATTGCTTTCAAAGACAAACAAGGCAATCATAAACACCATCTCACAGCAGTTGTGACAGCATGAAAAAGGTATGTACATAATCTAACCAAAGTGTCAGGATGGAGAAATTTGTGGTCATGAAACCCCATTTATCGCTGGGAAACTATGAACAACTGAAGGCTACTGGAAGAGCAATTGCCAGTTTTCATTAAAAATTTGGCACTTGAAGATTAAGGAAATGCTTAACATTCTTAGCCATCAGAGAAATGCAAAACAAAACAACTCTGAGATTACATCTTACACCTGTTAAAATGGCCAAGATCAAAAACACTGATGACAGCTTATGCTGGAGAGGATGTGAGGTAAGGAAAATGCTCCTCCATTGTTAGTGGGAGTGCAAACCTGTACAGCTGCTTTCAAAATCAGTTAGGCAATTTCTCAGAATATTTGTAAACAATCTACCTCAAACCCCAGCAATACTGGTGTTGGGTATATACCCAAAAGCTGCTATATCATACCACAAAGATATGTGCTCAACTATATTTAAAGCAGCATTATTTGTAATATCCAGAGTCTGGAAACACCTAGATGCCCCCCCTACCAAATAATGCATAAAGAAAATGTGGTTCATTTATACAATGGTGTACTACTCAGCGGTAAAAATAATGACATCTTGAAATCTAGGGGGAAAAACATATTGAATTAGGTAGCCCAGTCCCAGGAAGAAAAATATCATATGTATTCACTTGTAAGTGTCTTTTAGATATAAAGCAAAAAAAAAATCAGCCTACAATACACAAACCCAGAAAAACTAGACAACAAAGAAGGTCCTAAGAGAGACATATAGCAATCTAATCTATATTGGAAGTAGTAAAAGACAAGATCTCCTGAGTAAATTGGGAGCATGGGGGTTACAGGAGAGGGTAAGAGGGAAGAGGGGAGGAAAGGAGGTGAGTGAAGAAAAGTGTATAGTTCAATAAAAACAATAACAAAAAAGAAAAAAATAAGAATTCTGTACTTGAGGGGTCACCCCTGCTCTAGTAGCTGACACTATAGGCATTCTGGTAGACCTAAGTGGGCTCAATGAATTAAAACAAGAGACAACACATAATCTTGGGAGGGGATAATGGTGGAGGATGTAGGAGAATTCGGTGGGGTGGGTGGGGATGAGGATTGGACCTTACCAAAACACACTGTAAATGCATATGCAAAAATCTAAAACAATTAAAAAAGAAAAAAAGAATTGCTACTTTATCTATATCCTTGTAAGTACAGTAGTTGGAAGTTTATGACATAAGTAGATTTTGGATCTCTTACCACAGACAGATACTAAAAGAAAGCTCAAAATGATGTCTTTTAATAACATTTTAGAAAAATAACTTTCTCTTCAGTAATATTCACACTCACAATTTCTAACCTCTGGCAACAGAGAATACATTGTTAATACTTTAACATTTTAAATCACATAGTGTTTAATATGGGCAGTTGGCATGTTTTTCCCTGTATGACTCCCCTGATAGATTGAAGTAATTAGAAATACTTAGAATTATTCCGTTTTATTGTGAGCAGTGCCTTATCTTATAGATGTAGTGTATTTTACCAGGCTTTTTCAAAGAGAAATAGTCTAGGTTGAAGAAAACTAGTTATGTTTGGCTGAATAATTCTTCCTTTAAAATGGATCAATCAAAGTACATTTTTGACATATCTATAGCTTGATGATTTTGCTTTACTTTTTAATGATTGTAAATTTGTCTTTGGAAAATTTTATTTAATTTTATATAAAAATTTGGAAAGATTGAATCCCTTTTTTGTCTGCAGGTGTTCAATTTTTCCAGACATTTATGTAAAATAATGCTTATCTTTTCTTAAGTCACTTTGTACCTTTTCAAAACCAGCCAGGCATACTTATATAAAAGTATCTCTGGGATCTTTCTCTTCAACTGACAAATGTCTTCCATTTTCTACTAAAAATCACACAATTTTAGTTACTTTATCATTGGCTTTTTATTTCTTACTTTCTTCCTTCCTTTCTTCTTTTTTATTCCTTCTTGTTTCTTTCCTTTCTTCCTTCCTTCCTCTTCTTTCATTATTTTGATTTTGGAAGACAGGGTGTTAGTATCTCAGGCTGACCTCAGTCATGATATGCTGTACAGACTCCATTTTGTTTATTTTTAGATACTTTTTTATAATGTAATATAATAATTATATCATTTCCCACCTTCCCTTTCCTCACTCTAAAACCTCTGATATATTTGTCCTTTGTCTCTCTCAAATTCATAGCACTTTACTCATTGATTTCTATGTAACATAGGTATATACCTGTATAATCCTAAATACATAAATATAACCTGATAAGATTGTATGTTACTTGTATGTATGTTTTCGAATCTGTCTTTTTGATATGGGATAACCAACATAGTTCTCTAAAGAAGACTATGTGACTGGTTTTCAGAATTCCTTGGTTTCCTGCAGTTCGTCGTATAGGTTGAGTCCTCTTTTCTTATCCCTTATCCACGTTAGCAATCTTATTTTCGGTTGTCCTTGTTCAGCCCATGTTTAGACAGTTGCGTTTTTAGATTTTATGGGTGTGGCCTCTGACATGATCAGGAGACACAATCTCATAGCGATGTCACTTATCCTCTTGTTCTTCCTACTCTTCTATTTCACAATGTTCCCTGGGTCTTAGTTGTGGGAATTGTTTTGCCAAATGTATCCACTGGGGCTGGGCTCCACAACTTATATATTCATAGTTGAAGGTTTCTGCAATTGTCTGTTTTTTTGCAAAAAGACTCCTTGCTGAGAGTTTAGGACCACACTTACAAGAAGGTATAAGAACAAATATTTGTAATATAGCTAGGGATTATACTGATTTAGTAATGTGGTGAAAGTGTGTACTACTCCGTGATCTGGGACCTCACTAGCCATGGCTATCAGCTAGATTTCAGTAAGAGGCATGATTTCCCCTCTTCTTGAGAAGTTTGGAACTCACATAAGAGAGCTTCTGGTTATCACAAAGGTTGGATGCTACTACTGCACCCTTAGGATTTTTGTGGCATACTTGTTATTGTGGGTTACAGGATTACTTGTGGTAGGGCAGGATGTCATTGATTCCTTTCTTTGTAAATTTGCATGATGCCTTCTGGTGCCATGAAAACTAGACTTTAGGGAGGGTGATTTCAGGTCCATTCCAGCTCAGGGGCCTGTGGACCCTCAGTCTGAAGTATATAATATATTCAAGAAGTAGGAGCTTAACTTCCATTTCTGGAAAGAAAACCAATGGTAACAGCAATGGTTTGTGCTGTTTGGGGAGTCTCTTGAACAAGCCTGACCAATAACTCAAAAGAGTGTATCTCTTGCCTGATGTTGGGGCTGCTGTTAGATAATCTTTGACTCTTACAGGGAACATTGCCAATCCAGTTGAGAAAATTTTATTTAAACTCTACATTATATTTTCATACAAACTTATATATTTGTAGGTTATTTTTAAGCAGATAGCTAATTATATGACTCTTTCAGAATCCTTACTCTTAGTTTACTATCTTTTTTCATTTTTCTGTTTTTACCTCCCTCCTAATTACTAATTAAAGCCCTCCTTCCCCTTTCTCCATTTTCCCAATCAGATTACTGTACCCTGCTAGTCCTGTCTGTATCGCTCCCCTATTGTCATGCTTCTATATTGACTTCTGAATATTTTCCTCTTTTTGTAGTTCCTTCAGGATATCTGGTCAACACAAGAAGATTAGAAGTGCCAATAAGAGGAAACATTTGAGGCTTACTTTTCTGGATCTAGATTACCTCATTCAATAAAATCTTTTCTTAGTCATGATTTCTCATTTCTTTACAACTCAGTAATATTCTATAGTGTATATGTACTACATTTCCATATACATTCTTTAGTTTGAGGCTATTTAGGTTGTGTCTAGTTCCTAGCTATTGTGAATACAGCATCAATAAACATCGCTGAACATGTGTATCCTAATTAGTATGTGGAGTCCTTTGGCAATTACCAAAATATAACTCATTCCAGAGTAGCTGAACAAGTTGACAGTCTGATCAGAAATGAATGAGGGTTCCATAGTTTGCATGTTCCCTCTAGAATTTATTATCAGTTGTTTTGTTGGTCTTAGCCATTCTGACTTGCGTGAGATAAAGCATCAAATTTAGTTTGATTTGCAGTTCCCTAGTGTTAGGAATGGTTAACACTTTTTTCTACTTTTGAGAACTGTCTGTTAAGCTCTCAGGTCAATTTTTAAATGGGTCATTTAAATATTTGAGTGGATTCCAGAACAGATGAATTTGGTAAAAGTTCTGCACTGTTCTTTGGACTACACAGTTATTTTGTAACAAATGATTCCATTAGAGGGGCCAATGATTAAATAAAAGACCAGACAGAGTTTGTGGCAAATTCTCCAGAGAAGAATGTTATCCCATTGTTTTAAAGAAAACATAATAATAACAGTGGTGTCTCCACTTCATTCACTATGTATACATTGTATGCTACTCCTAAGGAACAACCAAGTCCTAACAGTGAAGAATATGTAGAAGGGAGGAAAGGTTGCAGCCACAACAGTACATCCTCTGCTAACCTACATCAAAAGCCTAACATTCTGAACTTTACTAAATTTCATGGAAAATCAACCAAGATGCAATATTTTCCATGATATCGAGCGCAAGCGGAATTACAGCACAAAATGCCTAAGTCACCACTCCAAAGCAGGGCTACCCACCACTCTTGCTTAGCTTTGGCCTGTGAAAACAACCATGTAAAAGAAATGGGTAAAATCTAGTTTGGCTTATTGATGAAAAAGCTAGTTCTGTTCTCACAAGGATCCAGTAGACAGATCCTCTACTGTTGCTTCACCTGAGGTCACTTCTGAGGTTTTTAAACAACAATGCCTTCCCACTGGAGTTAGCTTTAGTGAATTTAACCATTAACATCATGGGAAATAAAATATTTTAATGTAGTTGTTGGGCATATACAAGCTTTCATTTTCAAAAGCTTAGCATAGCTGACTAGAAAAGAAAGTGATATTAAAGTATTTGAAAGAATGACTGGGGATAAGGATTAGATATAGAGATCCTGGACTGAAATGTAGGTTTGGATACAAACTAGAAATAAACATATTTACTATACATTAATATTTCCTGAGGCAACTGAGCTATAGGCTATATGTAAATCCAAGAGCAATGTGACCTCATAGATAAATGCATCTACATTTCTATGAAGTGACAGGAAAGTGGCATAGGCCATGCCTCTCATTAAGCCACTTAGGTGAGGGTATGTGGAATCCAAGGTAAATGTCATATACAATGGAGAACTGGTCTGCTTTAGCTGCGTATCAGTGTCTTTATTTTGTAGCACTGAACACATGATTTCTCTTGGGGAAAGTCTTGAGTGAATATGGATGAGGATTCAAGTTTCATCAGGGGATACTCTTTTGTACAAAAAAGGTGAAAAGAGATCATATTATTTGTTGAAAAATGGAAGAAACAATTTAAATAAATAAAGGAGAATTACAAAGATTCGCATCATACTTTGTCCAGTAGTTATAATCAAGATCTCCAAGCCCAGCAAGTAGTATATGTAATGAAGTGGAACATCAATTGGAAAAATAAGATAAGAGAAACTTGTGGGTTCTAAATATTCTCTAAGGACATTATATACAGGCGTGAAAATATGATGATGAAGCTCATTAGTTTGAAAAATTTACACACACACACACACACACACACACACAGAGAGAGAGAGAGAGAGAGAGAGAGAGAGAGAGAGAGAGATACTTGAGATACTTATGCCAAAATGAATTACTGACATTTATTGATAAAATAGATAATGTTTGAGCTGTTAGTCACTCTGAGGTCTTTTAAGCTTCTAAGAGCCAATTTAATCCAAAACAGCCTATTATAGGTTTAACTTTGATATGATTCACTGCATTTGCAATAGGGTTTAATGAACAACCATTTAGATTCTTTCAGGAAACTCCATAAGCAAAAATCCTTCCAAGACTTCCTGGTTGACTGACTGATACAATTGCATGGCACAAATATTTTGCATTTCAAACTATTAGTATTTATATGATTACTATTGTATTATGTTACCACACTATTAGTATTTCATCCATCCTTATGAATTTCATGGACATTAAAGTATTAATAAGTTGAGAAAAACATGATGGGAGAAACATGCAGTATATTTAAACCTCTTTTACATCTTTCTGTTAGAATAAAAAACAAGAAGCAGGTACGTTATGCATTTCAGCTCAGCACCAAAGAGACTGAGACAGGTAGATCTCTAGGTCTAGGCAGGCTTGGTGATGCAGTTAGTGTAAGGCCATCTAGGGATACCTAATGAGAGCTTTTGTTAGAATAACACACAAAGAAAGTTGAATGCTCTCGGGTTTTGATGAGAAACTGAAACTGATTGATTCATGTGTATACACATACACACACTTAAAACCTGGTTTCAGTAACTATTATTCTCAATATTGTTTTGTAGATCAATGTTAGTTCACTCACTAAACTTTTCCAGTTTGGTGACAATTAAAAAAATGGAAAATATCTAAAAATATTTCTCTAAGCATTTACTTGTTTATAAAGACCTAAGTATTTCCTTTTTTGCCTGTTTACTTATTGAGTTTGCACAATTCTTCTCAGTTCTAAGTGCTGCTGTGAGTAGACATGAGTGGAATTACAGGGTAAGGATGTTGCTAGAGATGAGACTGAGATCCTGAAGGACGTATCTTGTTAACACAGATATGTGTTCATTGGTAGAGAGGAAGGTGCTGGAATAGGAGGAACAATGGGGCAGGGGGTAAGGTGAGGGGCGTAGTAGAAAAGAAAACAAGGAGACACAACATTCAAGTTTTAGCATGGATAACTAATACGGTAGAAACTTCTACGTGTGGTGTGTGTGTGTGTGTATGTGTCTGTGTCTGTGTGTCTATGTGTCTGTGGGTGAAGGCATTCTAAACAAAATTACAAAATAATGGGGGAGATGGAGTTTCAACTGTCCATATCTTGCCACCAAATGAAGCTTCCAGTGCAGGGATTTGGTTACAGCTAAAAGAGGTTTGGATCAAAGGGTCCCAATGGGAAGTTCCAAGGAAGCCAGACTTTTACAAGACTCTAAGTTGCTCTCCAAAAACTGATAGCAAGGCCCCATTGTTGAAATAACACACCTACACAACTCATTGAGCATAGAGATGTTTAACTGGTGCCTACATAGAGACTTCATCTCTGTGAATGTTCTAAAATTTTTAGTGAAAGAAGGTACTTTTCAAAGTACCAAAAGAGAAACATATACACCAACTCAGCTACAAATCCTTTGCCCTACTATGGTGTTCTGTCTGGCAGATATATTTAGAGTGTGGTGGCAAAACTTAAGGGAGTAACCAAACAATAACTGATTTGACTTATGACCCATTCCGTGAGATGGAACCTGTACTTTAAACTGTTGGGGTAACCAAGAACTAGAGGACTAGATAACTCAGTGACCTAGTACAAACCAAATAATACTGCTCTACAAAAGGGGGGAAAACAATTATGGAAGAGAAAGTAGAAAGAATGTAAAACCTGAAGGGGTGCAGGACACCAAGTAATCAGAACCTCTAAATCAGCATGATCCAAGTACATCTGAACTCACAGGGACTGAGGCAACACGCACAAGACCTATGTGGATATGTACCATGTTCTCTCTGTGTACGGCATGGCTTCCAGTCTAGTGCTTGGTTTCCTGAGCTTGTGAACAAGCAGTTCTCTGATTATTGTACCTTCCCTTAGGCTCTTTTCTTTCTGTTGGTTTGTTCTGTTCAATAATAAAGAGGTAGTTTTTGTTTTATCTTATTAGATATTCTCTTGCTGTATTTAAAATTTGATGAATTAATGAATGAATGTAATCCTAGACAGGAGGGTTAAGATTAATATCTGAACTCTTCTGAAAAAAAATCAGTTATCTCCAATGGGGTAACACTAGGTATATCAAGAAATTAATAGGCATAGTTTTCCTCAAATTAAATACCATTAATTGGGTGATGTTGGTGCACGCCTTTAATCTCAACATTCAGGGAGGCAGAAGCAGGTGTTTTATATGAGCTCAAGGCCATCATGGTGTACAGAGTTCCAAGACAGCCATGGTTACACAGAGAAATCCTGTCTCAAAAAATTAACTAACTAAATGAATAAATAAGAAATAACTTTAGAGGCATTTAAGATGAACAACATATGCCTCTAGGAGATGTAGATGTGTATATTTATTTGTTGCATGACTTAGAAAGAATTATAAGGAGGAAGGTCCATCTTGAAGTATTGGTAAAGTAAGATTGTCAAAAAAAGCCTCACAATTAATTGTGACACTAGTGAGAAATTTGTAGAATTTGAATGGTTCGTAAAAAAAAAAAATTGACAAAGAAAAAACATTAGACGTTTGTTCTTTTGCATATATATTTAAATTTACAATTCTGTCAGTCTTTTTGAGAAAGTGTTTTTTATTGGGCATAATTTCTCTTCAGTCTGAAGAGCTACCATTAGCATTCCTAGTAGTGCAATTTGCCTGGTTAAAGTGTACAGTATACTCTTTTAACATACAAATGCTTAGTAAAATGGTTACTATAGGAAAGCAAATTCACATACATATAATTCCCTTCCTGTGTGGGGGACAGAAGCTACTAAAGTCTCCTCTTGTAGTAAACTTGGAGAACTTAATCCTTTGTTATCAAAGGTATTTCTCACACTGTACATTAGGCCTGTGGATATTCAAAATACATGTACTTTGTCTCCTTGATTGGTTTGGCATATGCTGCTCCTTGTTCTGTTCCCTCTGGCACCCACAGTTTGCCCTTATTTTCTAGGCTTATGACTCTATTTTAGGCTATATACATAAGTGAATTGTGAAGTTTCTTATTTATGTGCTAACTTGTTTCATTTGATACAATTTTCTCAGTATCAATACATGCATAATGTAATTTATAAAATCTATAATCTCTTTATCCATTCATCCCTTTATACAATCCTTATACAGTATAGGAGACAATGAAAATAGACATAGGCATTATAGAAAGTGTATGATGGCTCCTCATATTTTGAAAGGGTGACATTGTGAAGCAACAGTCCTTACACTGGGTATGTAACCAAGAAAATAATTAGTATGTCAAATAAATGTTTTCATTATCAAGGATATTTTGTCATTACTCATGAAAGTGAAAATATACAGTAAAATTTTAATATTCAAATTTATTTTTCTTTAGTATTTACCAGAATAAAATTTGTTTCTTTATAGTCCTCTTGATTATAGTTTTAATGAGCAAATAAAAAATTTTCCAGAGAACTTGAATAAATATATTCAAAGACATTTTATTTTCATTTATTTGCTGTTCATTTGTGTGTATTTGTTTAACTGGCTTAAGAATGCCCAGAGAGCTAAAGAAACATGATTTAAGGGTGTATTTCTGGATTTAGAATAGCATTTGAAGCAATAGATTGACTAATAAATGAGTCATTATTATCAGAAACTTGAATCTGCTAAGAGATCAGAAGCAAGAGAATGAATTCCCAGAGAAGTCTTAGTGATATGGATTGTTTTGAATCTTTTAAAACTGATACTACCTAGATGAATGTATTCATACGTTCATATATGTTGTCATATGATAGTGTTTTGGTGAGAAACTTCAATAGTAAACAAATATATAGCAATTGAAGTAAATATTAATAAGCTTCTGATTTTCAGTCTGATAATAATTATATTAGAGCCAACATTACATAATTCATCATATATTCATCTTTACATAAAGAGCAATAAATTATTTCTCTTTAATCATTATAAGGCACTGAAAATATATTTTAAATGTAATCTACATCATATATAATATCCCTTGTACATGTTAAAGTACGGAGTCATAGTGGGTTTCCCATCCCCAGTTGATCTACATTATAAACCCTAAACCTAAAACTCTTGGAACATTGCAGAAGAGGGGACAGAAAGATTTATCTCAGAGAGATAGCATAATTGCTTCAACAATGTGTCTTCTAAATAGCAAAGGGAAGCTATATCTGTGAAATCTCAACAATATGGTTGCCTAAATAAGTCCTAAACCATGAAATCACCAGTTTATATTCAATGGAGATGGGAAATCTCACAAGGCCTCAAATATAGGTGGAAAGCCAATCACAGGCAATTAATTATTGCTCAGAGAGGGAGACTCCAACTTCCACAGGCAGGAGCTCCTACTTGTTATTGAAAACCAACTAGTCATCTCTAAAAGTGTGTTCATATAAGCAACACTAAATGGACACAGCAGGTAGGTTTTGTATATTTATATGTATGCATACATATAACAAAAATAATTAGAAATAAAGAGAAAAATACTCTAAGCTCTAAAAATTTGCAGCCATTATTGTGTTAGCCATTGCAATTAATCACTATTAATATAACCACTTTTATGAAAATAAACTTGTACAAGGAGTTTCCCTTTCAAAAGATGGTGTAACATTTAAAGGTACAATCCAAAATTTAAAAGGTAAATAGAGTCGAGACAGCCCCTGTTCCTGCTGTTAGGAATATCACAAGTAAGCTACATTATACAACTATAACATAAAGGCAGAGTGCCTATGTCAGTACCATGCAGGCTGTTTCTGACTCTTTTTTGGCTTTTGGGACCCTGCTACCCCATACTGGGCACCTTGCCTGGCCTTAACACATGATGAGGTGATTAGTTTTACTGTAACTTGATTACCATGTTTTGTTGATACTCATGGGAGACCTTCCCTTTGCTAGATGGAGACTGAAGAGGAGTGGATGGATGGTGACTTGGGAGCATGGGGAAGATGGGGGAGGACTGGGAGAGGAGGATGGGGGCAGACAGTGGCTGGAATGTAAAGAAAATAGATGAACTTAAAAAAAAAAAACTAAATAGAAGTAAAGATGTCCTAGTAGTGGCTCAAGCCTAAAAGGCCACTTGTATGGTTGAGTGAGGAGAGTTGCAGCACAAGGCTAGTCTGGGTATTACAGTGAACTGCAATCAAGCTTCATCTACAAAGTAAGAACCTGTTTTGTAAAGTTGAATTAGACCGCCTACCAGGTACAGGGATGGCTGAGATGCTAATTTTGAAGAGTTAAGTAAAGGTGTTTTTTTTTTCCCCCTGCAGCATTCTCTTTCTTACCGCGATTAAAATGTTTTTAGAGATCCTCTCCTTCCAATTTCCATCAGCTCATAAAAAGTTTTGTATTTCTAGTATTAGATAAACACACTTTTGAATCATTTGATAGAATAAATTGCCAAATCTCAATTTTTCTCTATAACTAAAATAAAAGTATAATGTATTCTGAATCCATTGCTTTGTTAATTTCACATATCTGGGAGTATTTTTCCCTCAGCATTTATGACTTTTAAGGAGGAAATATTACTTAGATTTTTTTCTTGAAAGTTACATTTTAAAATAAAAAACTTAACTTAAAATTAAAGCAACTCAGCATTCCTTTTTGTGAAAAATATATTCTATTATTTTACAGTGATTTATTTTTACTTTTTAAAACAATCATTTCTCATTTTACATACTAATTCCAGTTCCCTTTCTCTCCCCTCCTTCTACCCTCCACCATTGCCCAACCCCACTCTTCATTCACCCTGAGAGAGGGTGAGGTCTCCCATGAAAAGTTAACTAAATCTGTCATACTTTAAGGGAGGACTAAGGCCCTCCTGCCCATATCTAGACTGAGGAAGGTATCCCCTACACAGGGGATGGTCTCCAAACTGTTAGTTCAAGCACTAGGTTTAAATACTGGTTCCATGGCCAGAGGCCCCACAAATTGCTCAAGTCACACAACTGTCACCCAAATTCAGAGTTCCTAGTTCTCTCCTAACGCAGGTTCCCCAGCTTTCAGTGATGTTTTTACTAAAGGGTGTGTGAGCTCCAGTTTTCTTAAAACAAAACATGCTAAATTTTTTGTTAGATCTCTAATAAAGTGATTCCCTTTTGAAAGTCACTGTTTCCATGGAGCTATTCAGTAAGTTGGCTTTCTACATTACAATATGGTCTTTGAAACAAATAATTTTATAAGGATTTAAGCTATAATGTGACTCCAAAACAGATATGTAGCAATAATATAAAAATTACAAGTCAATTACTTGTAAAAATAATACAAAACAATTACCTTTGACAATTTAGAAATAAAAGTGTCAGAAAGGCATACTTTATACCATTTCACTTCATAAACGAGATATCCAATTATAGTATGCTACAAATACGAAGACTAATTAGCTGACTAACAGTGGTGATATGTAATGAAGGCTGTATTTCAAATTATCTATTTCATTCCAAATGAATATGCTTATTGCCTTAAACTATAAACGTGTGTGAGGATATGTGGTGTATACGATCATAATGTTTACTGTCCTGAGTTTTTCAGGTGGAAATATATTTAGTATGAGAGAGAAGAGTTATGGAAGAGGGAGAAAGAAAGAGAGAAAGAACAGAGTAATGATAGAAAGATAGAGTCGTCTATCTCCCCCCTAGGCTGCTTCTCCAAAGTTAGGATCATTAATATTAGCAGGACTATTAAAATAGACACTGAATCACAAAAAATTCTTTTACAATGATGATAAAATTCAAATTTTCTTGGGCAGCAAATGAGTTGACATGAAGATCACATAATTCATATAACATGTTTACTGAGAAACACAACACAAAATGTAGAAAAATAATTTTGAATAAGAGAAATGAATGAAATGAATTTGAATCTGTTCATTTATTGTCACTCATTTTTACAAGTCAATGTTTTATTAAAAAGACATGAATTTTTTAAATTAAACATTCTGTGTGTGTATGTGTGTAGCACAAATTTATACAAAGGAAAATAAGAATGTACTACATTTTTACATGCACAAACATATTATAGGATCACTTAGCATAAACCACAAAACTATATCAACTCCTGAGAATAGTTCTCTGTTAAAAAAGAAAAGAAGAGGAGAGAGAGAGACTAATATCCAACTAGTACTGAATTGTCTAATTCATGCCAAGTCCTATAAAAGAAAAGGAGATGGAACACTTTGTTACTTTTGGCCCTTGAAATAAATACAGTTGTTGTTTTGAATAATAGAAACCTTCTTTATTAGAAATACTGTTAGGTTTTCTATTTTCAATATTTAAAATGCTAACTTTATAAGAAAATGAACAAGTGTGGGGCACATGTAACCCAACTCTCAGAAGCAGATACTGGAATACTAGAGTTTGTGGTCACCCTAGAATGCATAAGGGACTCTATCTCACCAAACAAACAGTGACAAAGAGGAAAAGCTGTGACAGCACAGAATGAGAATATGGAAACTTCATAATGTCCTGTATTAATAAACAATTGTGTCATAATTAATACACACTTCATATAAGCCATTTTATTTTCCAACTAATACTTTATTTGTATAATCAACTAAGCAAAACATTCTTAGTCATATGAGAGTCAGTCTAATTCTTACTGAGAACTAAGAACACTTTTTAAGTGTATTTATGGGCTTGTAGTAGATGCTCTATTAAGAAGACAATTTTTATTGCTTAATTTTGTGAATGTTGAGCTAAGTGCACTTATTGTAAGGATCTATGCAATAGATTTATGCAGATACTGTGGTGACATTTTAAGGGAACAGATGTTACAGACACATGTTTTTCCTGTTATTGGGGGACACTTGTCATGTCACTGAGTATCACACATAATTATTTTTCTCACTTTCGTATTGCTACTGGCTATTTATCTATGGAATTAGCATTTCTTGTTCCCAGATGTGGTGGCATATACATGCAAGCCCGACACTCAGGAATCTGATGCAGGAAAATTGTCATGAGTTTCAGGACGACTTGGGCTATACTGTACAAAAGAAAGAGAGAGAGGGAGGAAGGGATGGAGGTGGAAAGAAGGAAAGAAGGAGGGGGAAAAGTTTGCCTAAAAAATAGCATATTCATTTACAAACACACTCCTATTTGTATATATGTTACCTTTTTTTCATTTTTTTTCATTTTTTGCCATTATTATTCCTCAGTCAGTCCCCATTGGCAGCCACATTCAGAGATTCTGGTTTGGTAATATGCTCATTCAGTCATGGTCCAGCTGGATTTGATGAGCTCCCAATAGATCAGCACACTGTCTCAGTTGATGAGCCAGTCCCTCACGGTCCTGACTTCCTTGCTCATCTTGTCCCCACTTCTGTTCTTCGACTGCATCTTGGAGCTCAGTCCTTTGTTCTGATGTGGATGTGGGTCTCTGACTCTATCTCCATCCATCAGGTGAAATTTCTATGGTGATGATCAAGATATTCATCAACGTGACTATGGGACAAGGCTAGTTCAGGGACCGTCTTGTCTGCTGCCCAAATACCTCGCTGGGGACATCCCTGTGGACACCTGGGATCTCCTCTAGAGACAAGTCTCTTGCCAATCTTAAAATGACTCCCTTAATGTAGATCTTAATCCTTTCTCCAATAACCACCCTTCCTCCATCTCTACCCTCCCACTTCCCCAAGCTCTCCCCAGTTCTTCCCTTCTCCCTGCCCCCTCCCTTTTGCCCACCCCATCCCCACCCCTACCTCCACCCCCATCCCCACTCCCGTGTTTCTAACTTTTGCTTGGCGATCTTGTTTGCTTCCAATTTCCAGGATAATCTATATATGTTTTTCTTTGGGTTCACCTTTCCATTTGGCTTCTCAAGGCTTGTGAGCTATAAGCTTAATGTCATTTGTTTATGGCTAGGGTCCACTAATGAGGGAGTACATACTGTACTCATCTTTTTGGGTTTGGGATATCTCACTAAGGATAGTGTTTTCTATTTCCATCCATTTGCCTGCAAAATTCAAGATGTCTTTGTTTTTTTTTTACCACTGAGTAGTATTCTAATGTGTATATATTCCACACTTTCTTCATCCATTCTTCCAGTGAGGGGCACCTAGGTTGTTTCCAGGTTCTGGCTATTACAAATAATGCTGCTATGAACATAGTTGCACAAATGTTTTGTAGTATGGTTGGGCATCTCTTGGGTATATTCCCAAGAGTGGTATTGCTGGATCCTGAGGTAGGTTGATTCCCAGTTTCCTGAGGAACCGCCACACTGATTTCCCATGGTGCTGCATCCACCAAGCCTGTGCTTTTGCCTCTGAGATCCTGGAGCAAGAGGAGGTTCTGATCTAGTTCCAGCAGAAACATCTGGAGGTCCCTGCAGAAACATCTGGAGGTCCCAGCAGAAACATGTGGAGGTTCTAGCTGAAACATGTGGAGGTTCTATGTTACTTTATATATGTATATATGTATATGACTATACTTTGTATCAACTTGACAGAAATGTAGCCAACACACACACACAGCCAACTTGTCACAAAATATAGTCATCCCAGTGGAGGAAAGCACAATTAAGAAAATTACTCCATAAGATTGGGCTGTGGGCAAACCTGTGGAGCATTTTCATAATAAGTAAATCTTGGGAGAGAGCACAACTCCTTTTAGGTGGGACCATTTCTCGGTTCTATAAGAAAGCAGGCTCAGCAAGCCATGCAGAGCAAATCAATAAGCAACAGTCCTCCATTGCTCCTGCATCAGCTTCTGTCTCCCGGCTCCTGATCTGTTTGTGTTCCCATCCTGACTTTCTTCAATGATGAAATACAGTGTAGAAGTCTAAGTCAAATAAACTCTTTCCTTCCCAACTTACTTTTGGTCATGATGTCTCATCAAAGCAATAGAAATCCAAACTAAAACATACATGTGTGTATGAGTGTGTGTGTATATACATTATACATATAAATAACTTATGCATACACATATATGTATATATGGAATATTATTCTGTAGGTGGAGGCTGCCTGTTCGTTTCCCAGCTACCCAGACCCAAATAATTGTATAAAAACTATATTAATTACAACAATGCTTGATCAATCACGTACACATATTTCTAGCAAGCTGTTATATCCTAAATTAACCAGTCTCTATTAATCTGTGCATCATTATGAGGTCATGGCCTAGTGGCAAAGTTCCAGCAGACTTTCGCAGGCAACTTTCTCCTCCAGTGGCACATGGCTTCTCTCTGACTAATCCTATTCCCTTTGTACATCTCTGTTTGTATTTTCTGCCTGGATTTACTCTGTTAAGCCCTTGGGTGAATGCAGCTTCTTTATTAACCAATAGCAATAAAACTTATTAACAGAATGCAGAGGGGAATCCCCCCATTATTATTCACTGTGACTCAAATATGAAATCAACCAAGATGACCTCCAGTATATGAAAGAATAAAATAAAACACATATTTATACAATGATGCAGTCAGTACATAACATTAAAAGAATGAAATCGTGTACTTTTAAGCATATAAAGCTCAAAGTACAGAAAGACAATTATCACATACTCATACTCATTTATGGAAACAAATAAATTGGAGACACTAGAGAAAAGAAAGAAGACAGGAGAAAATGTGCAGACAGAAATTAAGAGGAACTGAAAACTGAGGAGGTTTCAGAAGGAAAAACACAGGTCAGCACTGAGGGTAGAGAGAAGGTAGATGATGTCATTGAAGGAGGTTATTGGAGCCCATTTGCTGGCATGATTTCTGACTATCATTTTTTTCTCTAAGCCTTTCTTTCACATCTCCTTTCCTGCTTGCTCTGTCTCTGGTATGACTCCTGTCTTTAACTATGGGTTCTACTCATTCAACATACTCCTCATCTACTTTTCCTAATTACTTTTCCTCCTCAGAATCAGAGGTTCCAATAAGACTGCAACACCTTGACCACAGCACAGATCAATCGATGGCCAAAGATGGCACCCTCAATTTCCAAATTGTCACAGACTGTAAAAACTTCTGCCACTGCACAAACAAATGGTCCTCAAATCTCTTATTTCAAAATTTTCTCTGCTCTACAGTCTCAAAACACTCTTATCTCTGTTTAATCCTTTCTGTCTAATCCTTTATTGCTCGGCTTGCTCATGTTTTTACAGTTTCTTTGAGTTTAAATGTGCATCAGCCCTGCTCTCTTTATAAAACCCACACCACTCCACAGATTACAGGCTTTCCCTCCTCTTACACAAGTTTCCGTGAGCCCTCCCCTCTCCCGAGTTGAGCTATTTGATGGAGGTATTCCATTTAGTAATGAATGTTCTGACATATCTCTCTATGTATGTTGTCTGGCTGTGGTCTCTGTATTTGTTCATTTCTTCCACACAAGGAAGCTACTCCAGTGATGACCAAGCAAGACACTGGTCTATGAATATGACAGAATGCCATTAGAAGTCATATGGGTGTGTTTCTTTAGCAAAACAATAGTATTTGGTTTTCCCTTAGGTCCATGACCTTTCTAGTCTATTTCAGTTTCTTGACCACCAGAGCAACATCAGGGATGGGTTCCATCTTCTGAAGTTGGACTTAAACTCAATCAGATAGTGATTAATCACTCCCACATATTTTGTGTCAGCATTGCCACAGCGAATCATGCAGGGTATTTCTGTTTTTATTATCTTTGAAATTTCTACTCTGTGTTTTGATATGATGAATTACTTATCATCATGTTCACGTTAAGTATACATGACCTTGCTATGTTTTCCCTTTTTGTTTGTCCTAGTAGACTCTTTATTAAATTTGTTAAGTAGTCACTATTTATATATATTCACTGAAGGATAATCATTTAAATCTATGAGTAGTACCGCATCACAAAACAAATTTTGTTATCAAATTTCCAAGGATATAGGATATAACATAAGTGAAAGATTGGTATACAGGCAAAAATAAAACAACGAAGGACAGATAGCATGATAAAATTTCCTCAGGTTTTAAAATTATCAATCAAGTTTAATTGTGAAATTATGGGACAGAAAGTGGTGTCCAGCTTAATAGAGATGTTTGAAGCAATATTTACGCATTTTTGTTTTGCCTACTATGAGAGGAAAAGGCGTGGGATTCGTTAAGTATATCAGATAGATTGTGGGTATATGTCAATCAATCAGGCAACCTATTCAGAGTGTCTTGTAGTCAAGAACACTTAGAAAATGTGGATCTTCTATGCAAAGAAATGTAATTAGTATTCTCTACTTGGTCATATGCCCAGCAATACTGCAGAAGAAAAAGATGAATGTTATTACTGAAATAAAGCATCTAAAAAACATTCCTGGGATATTTTCCTACAAACATACAAATGATTTACAGATATTTTCTGCTGGAATCCTTCAAATAAAGGGTCATTAATCTCTGCTACACTTATTGAAAACCAAGGATGTATTTCTTGTAAGAACAACTTTGTTTTGCATTTTAGCTCAGGGGTACAGGCTTTGATGTGTTGATTTCCTTTCACCTAATTAAGTTTTTCCATTTACTTCCCTAAGTTATTTCTATCAGCATTTGTTTAAAAAAACTATTATAGGGGGCTGGAGAGATGGCTCAGAGGTTAAGAGCACTGACTGCTCTTCCAGAGGTTCTGAGTTCAATTCCCAGCAACCACATGGTGGCTCACAACCATCTGTACTGGGGTCTGGTGCCCTCTTCTGGCCTGAAGGCATACACTCAGACAGAATATTGTATACATAATAAATAAATATTTAAAAAAACTATTATACAAGAGGAAGAATGAACACACTAGAATTAGAATTGGGTACTGTACACAGGAGCTGGAATACACTGGTTATGCCATAGCATATACATCCTGGACAGAACAGAATGGTTCCTTATATTTTTATTTGAAGAATAGTGTGTTTCTCTGTAGGTTATTAGAAAAACACTATGTTCTGTACAGGATTATATTCCCTCAAGAATATATTGATAAATGGAAGAGGAAGAAGTTACATACAAAACAGGTCACTTTGCATATTTAGTCCTGCAAAAAATCAAGTTGTAAAATAGATGACGTGTACACATTTTCATTAGTCTTGCTATTTAACTGATTATAGGAAATTTCCTCAATTATAATTGATTTATGATCAAATTAAGAAGAAAATGCTTTGGATCCTAAATTTTTTAATTAAAGGCTAATGATAACTGTGTCTTATGTTTAGATCAGTTAGACTAACTACTCATATTTTAAGCTTTAGTTAAGTATAGTAAAATTTTCTCAGACAAGTTTCTTCACACAAAATCACATTAAAACTGTGTCAAGTGTCGCTATATATCATGATGTCATTTCTGCATTCTAGTATGTCTTATTTTTCGAATTTCTTCCAAAAATATGTCATATAATTTAAAAATAACAATTAGGAATGCGAAATACTCAGTAATATGATAATATGCTGCAGAGCTCAGTGTGAACTTGCTTCTCTCCAGGGACTTTTCTCATTCGCTATCTCATTAATTCCTTCTTGTCTCTACTTTTCTCAAAGTAAAGAACATTCTGAGATCGGTGATGACTGAAGATTTTTTTCTTCTTGCTATCCTAACAATAAAGCCCGAGGGACTTGAGAACTCTTATTCTGTATCATCGATATCCAAACAGTGACTTTGAGGGCAGTCTAAAGGCACAAAATCCCAGCTTTACCATGTTAAATAAAACAAATAAAGACAAGGTAGAAAAGCAATTTATATATCAATTCCCATGATACATTTGGAAACTATCCAGTAAATCAAATTTAATATGTAAATATATCATACTTTATATTCCAGTTATTGTCAATTCCAGGGTACATGGATGATTCAATATACAACAATAAACATAACAAGTGAATGTGTAATGGACAGATTTCAACATTCCCTCACAGTAAAACCTGAAAAAAGTAGTAATAAAAGATATAACTATCTGCATAATGAGAGCTATCTATGCAAAGCCTATATCCAGAGTTATAATAAATGTAGAAAATCTAAAATTATTTCCAGTCAGGATCAAGACATGGATAACAACTCATTCTATTCTAATTCATTGCAAAGACTGAATTGTTATCTAAAGTAATAAGTCAAACTGAAAAGAATGAGTTAATCTAAAAGGAAGAACTTGGAGGATCTCTGTTTCCAGGTGATATGATCTAAGCTAAGAAGGCCTTAAGGGAATCCACTAGAAAATACTTAGATCTGATAAAACAAACACACAACTCCCTGTCTTTAAAAATATCTACCATCTAAGTTCTCAGATAAAGAGCTCAGAACAGTAAGAAAGCTTATCTATGTCAAGTTTTCAGAAGTCTGCCAATTAATGGATTGATACAAGTTTCCTGTGACTTTTAAAGTATCCTGTTGGGAAATGAAGGGACACAATCATGCACAAAGGATCTCCATGTGATTTGGTGAATTACCAGAAGTTTGGTAACTATCAAAATAACATTGTCTTCTTTATTTCTCAGTTTCCAGGGACACATCCTTAAAAGGAGTAGGTATGATAAAGAGGATGATGACCAAGATGAAAATGGGGCAGTGAGAAAAAGGATATATGAGGAGATTAAAATGGATGCCTGGAAAGGGAAGAGGGCTGACAGAGTATGCTAATCATAGTCAGAGAGCAGAATCCCTGAGCTAAGAAGGAGCCATCAGAGTGCTGGATACTCCATGTCCTTCACTGTCATCTTCCTTCATTCATGTAGAATTAGAACGGGGATTGGGTGATAAGGCACCTCATTCCCAGAGTCAACTGAAGAACTGGCTGTCTGCAAAGACACAAGACAGAATCTCAGAGAAGTTAAAAAGCGTATTGAAGCAAGGTGACTATTTTTATCAGGATGCGAAGATCCGTACATTGGGAGTTCACTAGACAGGGCTCTGGGTTTTGTATTTTATAAAGTCTCTGGGTCCACCAGTTTTTCTTATTTCCCCATCCCGCGTTTGCTCCTAGATTTCTTTTCCTTCCTATGGGGCTGTTTTTACTCTGTTACGTCCCGAAGGAAAAGAAGTAGCTATTTTAAGCAGTGTATTCCTATCCCTCCTATCTACCTCAGCTATTCTACTCCCACCCCCACTCTCAGTGTTAGCATTCAGACATTATGCTGGCCTGCCCTTGGGGACCTAGGGGAATATGTTACCAGCCACAGCCACTTCTAACTATACATGTACTTGCTAGCATTTCAGGAATCTCGCTAGCCTGCCCCTAGGGTCCTTAGCTGTAGGCACTAAGAGCATCTTTTTGTGTATGCATTGTCAGCATTCAGGCATACTTGGCCAACCCAGGATCCTGCAGCCCCTAGGTCACTATGTTGTCTGTGCATTGAGTATGTCTCTCTGTAGTGTCTGTGAGCATGCACTAAGCCCCCTGTAAAAGCAAGCTCCCCCCTTTTTTTCATTCCCTTTTTCCACTGCTCCTCTAGAAGAGGCAGGAAGAGTTTTGAACCTCTCCCTTCCAACCCCCATCTCCAATTTGAGTTCGTGGTACGGTGTGAGTCGTCCTCACCAAAAATTACAACACTCGACATTTCTGTAAATATTTAAAAACTTGGTGAAATAACTGGTGCCGGTTTAAATGCAGTAACTTCCATAGTCATTTCCATACTTCATTTCCAGTTTGGTGGGCTGTTTGAGGAATATAGCACAGCCTGGTTTAAGGAGGTGCCTCCCTGGAGACCTGCTTTGAGAGTTATAGCAGCTCCTTATTTCCAGTCTCTCTCTCTCTC
>JAQHUG010000140.1:1350115-1363081 GCA_028555095.1 Dicrostonyx torquatus | reverse complement strand
CTTGATGCCATACCTCTCTGCCATAGTAACCTAGGCACTCATTGGAACTGTAAGCAAAAACAAAGTCTTTCATCAATAAGTCACTTTTCCTTCCTTCCTTCCTTTCTTTCTTTTTTATTGATTTTATTGAGTTATACATTTTTCTCTGATGCCCTCCCTTCAACTTCTCTCTCCTTCAACCTTAGGGCTACTGGTATTCCCTGAGTATGTGGCCTCAAATTTGACGATGAAAAGAAACTGAAGAGAAATGAGAAAGTCCTGTGGTGTTTTGAATGAGGAATAGCCCCACTAAGTTTTTATATTTAAATACTTGGTCCCAGTTGACGTCATTCTTTGGGGTGACATGGAAGTTTGGGGAGGTAAAGCCTTGCATTGCACCACTGATGATGGGCTTTGAGGTTTTCTATACCCACCGACTTCCGATTCACTCTCTCTACTTCCTCTCTGTTTTGAGATATGATACCTCAGCTTCCTATTCTAGCTGTCTGCCACCATACCTTCCTAGCCATTTTGGCCTCACTCTCTGAAACATTAAACCAAAGTAAAAGGTTTATTTCTTACATTACCCTTCGTCCCAGAACTTTTTTCATGGAAACAGCAGAGTAATTTACAGGAGTACCATCAGAATCTAATTGTGTTTGGTGAGTTTGCTTTAGACCTGTGACAAAACAGTGTCTTCCTTTTCCAGTTTTAAACTTTAAATGCAATTTGAAAAGGAACTATAGATAAATGAAACTAATAAACAGTGCCAAGATTGACACTTGAAAAAAGCCACTGGTAGTGAAAAACTGGAAGCCCTTCCACACTTGAATGTCATACAAGGAAGCGAGCGTGCTCAAGAAAATCCCCTGATATACAAACATGGGAAAGATGGGTGTTATGTAAATGGACTAAAAGGGGTTCTGAGGTTCAAGGCCCAGGATGTTGTGAATGCACATTTTTGTTCAGCTCACTAGCCCACTCCCATTTTGAGGAGTGTTTCCCCTGCCTGTATGCATATTTGCAGTAGTCTAAACTATTACCCTTGGATACATGAGCAGATATCTTTTGAAATCAGTTCCCACCTATTACAGCATTATGTTACCACTCATTATTCATTTCCTTCTTTTATAAAAACCAGCAGAAGATTTTTTTTTTAATTTTGAAAGCAAAATTAGAATGTCAATGGCTTGTACTTGCAGAAAATATGATTCAGTAAAATGATTTCAACATACAACTGAGGTAGTGGGAATCTACTTGTTTACATAAATTATTCTGCTCTCAGAAGATTTTGTTAGCTATCTTTAGGGAAATAAGCACAGCTAATAGCAACACTATTTTGCTCTTGCAGAATTACTTTGCCCTGTAGCAAGATGTTTTTCCTTGGCAGTCTTGAGTGAGTTCTTGTTCAAGAAAATTAAGAGATAATTTAGGAAGAACATACAGACAGGAGCCTCTGTTCCAACTCAGGAAGAGATTATAGAAGTACATTTCCTTAGACACAGATTAACCTTGCCTTGTTAAACCAAGAAAAAAATATGAACCATGAAAATGTTAGAAACTTAAATTATTATTTGACTATATGCCATGAGTAAAGTTAAAAACAAGAACAAATAAAAGTATAACGAACAAGGATGTATTATACCAAAGTTTCCTGGCTAGACTTTTGTCAATGTGATACAAATCAAGTTATCTGAAAAAACAGAACCTCCATTGAGAATATGCTTCCATAAGATCTAGCTGTAATGCATTTTCTTAATTAGTGATGGAAGGGGGAGGAACCAGTCCACAGTGTGGTTCCATCTGTGGACTGGTGATCCTGGGTTCTATAAGAAAGCAGGATGAATAAATCATGGAGAGCAGCACAGTAAAACCTGTTAGCAAGACACAGGGCCTTTCTTGGGATAGTTGTCTTTCTCTGGCTCTTATTCTTCTTGTAAAGGCCACCAATGTTCACCTATCTATTTCTTCAGACATTTTGCCTCTATGTTCTGAATAGAAAAATAATCACTTGTTTAGTGTAACACATGATAGCCCGAGGGAAAAATAATAATCAAATTGCAGGGTGTAGTACCCAAACTCTCCCTCTACGAAACTATACTACAAGTCTGTCATTTTCAGAGACACCCCTCATCTTTGAATAAGGATGCCTTGAAAAGACCAAACAAAACGCCTATTGATGCCCCTGGTTGGCACCTTCAGTGGTCAGAAAGGCTTCACAGGGCATTCATTATCACCTCCTTTCTTTTTCATGACACAGATGGTATTAAGCAGCAGACCTATTCTTTTTCATGGTATTGGTTTTTTACCTGTGAAAAGTTAATTTGTTGTAAATCCAAAATCTTTAATGTGCCTGTCCTGAAGGTTAATATCACCATTCTAAACTCCATTGATCCAGGCTGCACTAGAAATTAAGCACATCTCTGTCCCTTTCCTGCAAATTGCTGGCGCTGTTGGTTTTAGGTCATCTCACTACAATGAGAAGATTTTTCGACCAACAATGGTGTCACAACAGTTCTACTGAGGAGTCAGTTCTGTCTCCATCTGAATAACATTTTCCTACCAAATATTTTGGACCATGAATTCCATACTAGGACTCTTTAATTCCTCTGATTTTCCAACTCATCAAAACACCTTGTGCTTGGTGTACAAGAGCTAGTTCCAGGACAGGCTCCAAAGCCACAGAGAAACCCTGTCTCAAAAAACCAAACCAAACCAAAACAAAACAAAAACAAAAAACAAAAAAAAATTGGCAGAGCTAACGGAAGCAGTTACAAGACTCTCTGACTATCTCCCAAATAGATGTCCTTAGTTAGTTTAGTTCAAATTGTCAAGGACAGTTACTTGAGCATGGACCAAAATATCGTACAAATTTACATAACTTACAAAAGTACATCAACCAAAATGGAAACTAATGTTCAGGGACTATACCAAAAGACTACATATCTATATGCCTTCAAACAAGATACCAGATCAAACCTAACTCGTCTCCAGAATCTGTTTCATAGCATCCCCAACAAAAGACCCAATATTGCTCTGTTCTTAATATTTGGCCATTTTTTCCTTAATTGCAGTTTTAGGTTTATCTCTAAACTTACCAATACTATTAGAGAGAAGATGCTCTTGACAATAAAATCCACAATGCCCTTGCCTTTAGAAACCACAAGAACCCTCTGAAAATACACTAGAAACCTGCCTCATATAAGTATTCTTTTATAGGTCAGAATTTCTAAACATTGCCACATACACAATTAACCTGCTGGAACAGCTACCACAGAGCAGCTGGTAAGAGCCCAGTATCTTTATTCAGAGAGTTGCTACTTTCTCCAGCAATAGGAAGGATTGCCTTCAACCTCTAAGAGGGATCTAAGGATAAAACTGAGAGCCAACATAGTTTTAAGATTCATTTCTGCTATCCTCGACAATCATTTCAAAGAAATGTGGAGATCTGAATAACAACTCCATTGGGCTCATGTATTTGAATGTTTGATCAAAAGGGAGTGTATCTATTTGAAACAATGATAAGGACTAGGAACTATGGCCTTGTTGCAGGAGGTGCGGCACTGAAGATGGGTTTTGAAGTTCCAAAAGTTCATGCTAGGCCCAGTTCTTCCCACTCCATGGATGATGATGTATCTCACAAATACAGCTGAGCATCCCCCTGCTTTCATCCATGTTCTCCACCATGATAATGGACTAAACCTCTAAAACTGATCTTGTTAACGTATGGTTCTTATAAGAAACAGATCAGCATAACTGGCATCACTTCAGTGAAGATATATAAATACAGTATGTATAAATACCTATGCAGACATGTATATAATTTTAGGCAAATATAAAATAAGTCTTTGAGGCTTTATGAAACAATCTTGGTGTTATGAAATTTTTTGTCCTCCATCCTTCTTTTGTATTGTTTTCTTGTACCTCCCCAGTTAGAGTCCCCCTCTTTATTTTCATATTTTCATTTCATATCACCAGTATCTTGCTATTATCGTCGTAATTCCCCTGCACACCTTCTTTCCTCATGGTCTCTATATACTTTTCTAATTACTGTGGTTGATCCATGTTAAAGACTCATGTCTACAGATTTACACCTGAGAACCAGGTGTGAGAGCACATCTGGTCTTTGTCTTTCTGGGTCTGTGATAATTCACTAAATATTGTTTTTCAGATCCATCCATTTACCTGAAAATTTTATTACTTTATTTTTCTTTGCAGCAAGAAACTATTCCATGGTGTCTAAGCATTTTATTTTATTATCCCTTCCGCCATTGAAAGATGTTCAGATTATTTCCATTTTTTTATCTATTGAACGTTTTCTACAAAGTGTCCCATTGATACTGTATGTGATGCCATCTGTGCTGCTGAATAATGACAGAGTGAAGCCCTTTTCTAGAGACAAACATATAATCAAAAACAGACATAGAGTCCCTAGACAGGCATACAGAAACAGACAGTCATGGGGATGTATTCACAAGACAGGTTTGTTCAGGAACGCACAGATTCAAACGTATACAATAGAAAGACTGAGGCTACGAGACATAGGAAACCTGAAGTAGAGAGTTTAAATCTGGGCTAGCACTTGACTAAGTAATTCCAAGGGGAAATGCTGTTATCTCTTTCCTTGTACAACACCAGAGCATTATTGGTGAATCAGGTTAATCGTTTATGTGTTTAGTCCTTACAGATAGATTTCTTGGAAAGAAAAGAAATATGGGCTTAAGGGTTTTGCTTCTTAATATATTCATCTAGCCTACATCTTTTGATTGGAGAATTGAAGTCATTAACATATAGTTATTACTGAAATATTTATTTTCCATTCGCATTTTGTTTTTTTGGTATTTTGAAATAGGGTTTCTCTGTTGCTTTGGAGCCTGCCTTGGAACTTGCTCTGTAGGCTAGGCTGGCTTCAAACACACAGAGATCCACCTGCCTCTTGAGTACTAAGATTAAAAAGGCATGCACCACCACAACTAGGCTGAAATGTGTGTATTGATTGCATTCATTTTGTTGGCTTTTCTGTTGTGTTCTTAGTTATGGTTTCTATTTTATTAATTATAGCTTAATTTGTTTTCTATCTTGTCTCTTGACAGTATATATATAACCTTTTCTTCAGTTTAAAGTCTTGCTTCCAATATTCTTTTCAGTATTGTTTGAGTTTCCCAACAGGAACATTTTTAGGCTATTTGGATCATGGGAAAATTTTCTTTCCCTTTGATAATAATTGTCTTTCTCTTTGTTGTATAGTTTGCCAGTGATAGTCTTTTAGACTTTGGAGTATCTTTTTCCAGGCTCTTCTCGCTTTCAGAAATTTTATTGAGAAGTCATCTGCTATTGTGATGGGTTTCACTTTACACATAATGTGGTTTTTTCCCTCTGGTAGCTTTTAATATTTTCTATTCTTTTGTTTATTCACTGTTTTAGTTGTGATATGTCTTGAAAAATTTTTTTATCAGTCTTGTTAAGATAGAAATCTGTTTCTTGTAATTGTATGGGTACATCTCTTTTTACTTTGGAAGTGTTTTCTTCTGTTACATTATTAAAGATTTAGTGTATGCCAGATTCTTCTCATGTTATTCCATATTTCTTAAATGTTTGTTTATCCTATTTTAAAATTATTATATCTTTTTTGTATATTTGATCTAGAGCCAGTAACTTACCTTTAAATTCTGATGCTCTATATTCTGCTTGATTTACTCTTTTAGCAAGGCTTTCCCCTGAGTATTCTAATTGGAATATAGAATCTTTCAATTTCATCTTCATTTCAGCTTGTGCCTCTCTTTAATGTTTATATCTCTTTATGGAACTCAGATTTCAAATCACTAATTATCTTCATCATTTCATTCAGCTTTGTCTTAGTATTTTTCTGTACACCAAACGTCATTTATGGTTATCTTCTTGAAGTTCAATTAACTGTTTATTCTTCTGTTATCTAAATTTCTTCTTGACACAAATTTATGATTGTTCTTTTTAAATTTTGTGTCCTAGAGTTTACTTAGGCAATTCTCATTAAAGAATACTTATTTAGGACTAGTGGTTTTGATGGAAAACATGCTATCTTGGACATTCATGTTGGTTTTGTTTAGTAATTTGACCTGGATATGTAGACTTATTTTTTTGTTTGTATGTCTGGTAGATGATCTGTTTGGTTATACTAGGCAAATCTGGGTCACAAATCCTAATTCTGGAGCTTGGTTTGTGGTTATAAGAGATGGCCTTAGGCAGAATAGAGAATGGGAAAGGGAAGAAGAGTCTTGACAGGCAAAGGTGACTTGTGAATAAATCTTGTTGTGGGATGCAGGCAAAGCTAGGCTTGTGGTTATGGACATAGCCAAAGGCTTTGGAGTTGGACAGAGGAAAAAGAAAAGAGTAAAGTATGCTTGAGAACAAATATCTTTTGCAATTCACAGATCTGGAGTCAGGCCTTATGCCTATATTAAATTTTATTAAACTTTTACTTCAGTTGGCATCCATTGGAGTCACATTTTCTAATACAAAAAGTGATGAAACTTAGAAGTAGGTCAGCATTTACTCAGCACCTCAGTAATGACCAACCTTTTCCTTTTACCTTTCATTTTCTTTTTTTTAATTGTTAAAAGAAAATTTTACATTTACTCCCCTTGTCCCAGGCCCTCCTGCGCCCCCACTACCCCACTGCCCTTCCCCTGCTTCCCTGATATGGGCAGGATACCCTGCCCTGTGGAAAGCCCAGGGCCCTCCCCGCTCTATCTTGGCCTTAAGAAGGTGTGCATCCATATAGAATAGGTTCCCAAAAGGCCAATACATGCAGAAGAGATAGGTCCGAGTGCCATTATCATTGGCTTATCAGTCAGTCCCCATTGGCAGCCACATTCAGAGAGACCGGTTTGGTCATATGCTCCTTCAGTCCTGGTCCAGCTGGATTTGATGAGCTCCCAATAGATCAAGCGCACTGTCTCAGTTGGTGGGCCAGTCCCTCACGGTCCTGACTTCCTTGCTCATCTTCTCCCTCCTTCTGCTCTTCCACTGGACCTTGGTAACTCAATCCCTTCCTCTGACGTGAATGTGGGTCTCTGGCTCTATCTCCATCCATCATGCGAAATTTCTATGGTGACGATCAAGATATTCATCAATGTAATTATGAGGGAAAGTCATTTCAGGCACCCTCTCATCTGCTGCCCAAGTACCTAGTTGGGGACATCCCTGTGAACACCTGGGGTCCCCTCTAGAGACAAGTCTCTTTACCTTTCTTTTTCTACCTATTAATCTGGTATCTGTGTCTTTTACAATAGCAAGATGTTTGTCAAGGTTAAATACATTTTGTTTTTCTAGAAAGCCTACAGGAAGAAAGAGTATGAAACTTAGAAATATTTATAAAGTTGTGACTGCTATTCAAAGAAACATTGCCTCATAAAATCTTTCTGGACTAGAATTGTGCCACTTGATTGCTCAAGAGGAAGGACATCATGTAGCTACCAGAGAAATAAGGCTATCAATGCATTCAAGAAAGTTTTCTCTATGATTTCAAATGTCATTGGCCTTCTGTTAACAATGTAAAGAGAAAAGAATGCTGACGGAAAAGAAATGAAGTTCATTATCACTTCTCTTTCCCTTCATCTACTGAAAACCTGCTGAGACTATTTTATTAAATGTCCAAACAAATTAATGAAGTAGTTTTTAAAGGGAAATTATTTTGTTTATATTTAACAGTGAAAATCTCTTTCTTACTAATTTCAGTGATTTTGGTTAAATTGTTTAAAACAGTTTTGTTTTTGTAAGTAAATTGAGAGTACTCTGAAATTTAATACATGTTAAAATTACTTCAATTTTACCTCACATATTTGTCATATAGTATATATCTGTTAACAATAAAAAATGTAAAATATATGCTGTGCAATTCACCAGTTGAATAAGGAATCCTTATTCAAGCAGTCATTTTTGGAGTAGACATTTTGTATTGGGTTTCCTGTTTTCATTAGTATTCTTGGGTATATTGGTCAGGAAAGACCAATCCCACATTGAGTAATGATCAAGGAGATGTATGTCCCTGTTCATCATTCATAAGTTACTGTTTCAGTCCTTATTTCTTAAATTCTTTCATATTTATACAGTCCACTCAAACTGCTGCAATTACAGAAGAAAACATAACAAAGGACACAGTTAAAGATATCTATGTTGTAAATTCTGGAACAAGCAAATCCAGTATGGATTCATTACTATGGCCTGCAATCAAGTGACTTTGTTAAGTAGATGAAAGTAGTAGGGAAAAGTTGACGATGAGTTTCCCTGACACTCTATGATGCACAAATTAAGTCCCTACCCTCCATTTTGTCAGTTGTCCTTGTAGGGTTCAAGAAGTCACTGGACAGTCATCATTACTGCACTACAACCACCAATTTGAATTCAGAATTTCTCTTTTTCTTTAGATAACTAAAAAAGTACTGTCATGGTAAATATATGTCCAAACATGATTCTACCTAATTCATCTGTTGGAATTTTAAAAAAATTATATAACAAATGATATCATCCTAAAATCATAATAAGGAAGTATGGACTTCAAGCTGATGTAGATATCCTATGAAAAGAAAATTGCAAAACATACAGTGTTTATTTTAAGTACATAAGACATTTTCCCCTGGAGTTTATTTTGTAAATATGATACCATTATAATCCTACCCCAAGCAATTTAAATATTCTCAAGAAGCACATTTAGAACAGCAAATATAAAATAGCAGGTACTATTTTTGATATAAAGAGAGGCTACTACTTCTTTTTAACATACCTTTCTGCTATATTCCTTCCATATACCTCCCAAATGCTACTTCAATGGATTTCTAGAAAAATTCTTACCTTTGCTACATTTGAAATAATTAAAATGCCATGTTGCAGAATATTCTTTTAGAATAGAGTATTTTTAGTATTACAGCTGTCAAATATGACTCTCAGATTATAAATCATAAGAAAAATTATTTCCTTTATTAGCTTTTATATATATGTGTGTGTATATATATACACATATATATAGTATAAAAGGCACATTAGAGTGTGTAGTGAATTTGAATGCTAAATTAAACATAGATGAACATTGTTGAATCTAGTTTTGTCTCATTAAAAGTCTGTTTAAACTAGGATTTCTTCAACTCATTATAATGGTCAGAATGACTCCAGTGCAATCTTAGAAGTTTCAGAAGAACCCAGAACATTAAATATGTCTTTTAATAGTACAGTGGTGAAATTGTGATAGTTATTAGTCTGACTCTCAGAAAAGTATGTATTTTGAACAGTGATTAACAATTCCCTAATATTTATTCTGAATAAACATAATTCCTTAAGATAGAATACCCTGTTGCTCATTCTATTATGACAACTTACACCTTATTTAGTGGGCAGCAAATCCTCAGCAATGTTTCAGTGATCTCTGCAGTGAAATTAATTTTCGTGTAGCCAAGTTATTTAATATAGCTTTCCAGCTTTGATTTGCCCTGCAATCATCTTGGTTATGCATGTATTCAATAATACATAGCATACTTCGGGTTTCATTAAACTTGTTTACAAAAAACAGTAAAATAATTTGAATATTAATGAAGCTAAACTTCAAATCAATTTTGTTTTATTGAAAGTACATTGGGTATGGAGTACATATTGAGCCTTGAGTTTATCAAGATCTGAGACTCAAGTACCCTCACAATTGACTAGTGAGAGCCTGTGGATAGAGTTCGATGAACTACATTACATTATTGCTGTTGAATTTAAAATATAGTTACCCAGTTGTTGTTGCGTTTTCTAAATGCAAACATATCTATCATATGACAAAGGTAAAAGCATGTCTTCTGTGGCATTGCATCATATATTTAACTTATTTGTAATATTGATCCCAAAAGATTTATTGATTTAAATTTAATTTTATATATTATATTAATTAAAATAGGTATCAATCCCTTTAAAAGTTACTCCAGCTGCTTTTAGAATAAACATGTCCTTTGGGATTTTTGCTGTTGCAATTACAGAAGCATAAATGTACTTGCTCAGAAGGTTAATTCTAATCACCACAAAGCATTTTTGTAATTATACATGGAAAAGCTTGGAGACATTTACTTTTAGCATAATTTAAGACCTTTTCCATCTTTGGGTGTCAGCATGGACTTAGTTCCTTTTACAAAATCAATTCAGTACAATTGGCTGCAATTGCTATTTTCTTTTATCGACCTCAAATTGTCCTTATTGGGCAGGTATACACTCTGCTACTTTGACACTTTTCTAATCTTATTTGTAGTCTTTTAGATGTTTTAGAAATTATCCTGGTGTTCTGGTAATAAATGAGACATCTCCAGGTTATCTTGCCTTGTCTTGCCCTGAGTGCTGTCTTTGATGGCACCTAGTGGGGACAATATAAAAGAGGTCATAGTCTAGGTGCTAAACTCTGTGAAAATAACTATATTCACACATGGGCAGAAAAAGGACTACAGATTTTTTGGAAATACTCCAATGGTCGAGAAAGGATTTATTCATCATATGTCTTATCAATTTATCTAACTTAGCCTTGAATTTATAGTTGCTAGCCTGGCATTTGCTAAGAGTTAGTGAATGTGCCTACTTTTTGGTTAAACTGTTGCTATTTCTTTTACTTTCACAGCTTTAAACATCATTCTAGAAAATCAATATATTTTTACATAATCTTCCCAGATGCATTTTCCCAGTTTCATCAGTAAACTTTTATTTTCCACTTCTATCAATTGAAGATGTGGGTAACTGTGAAGGACAGGGAAAACAAGAGTACCAATGCTTATGAATATGTAATTGTGTTAATATTTTCTTTGTGCTATAGCAAACATAGCTTGCCTGAGGATCAGAGTGTGGAGCAAGCCCTTAGTTAGCCATAGAGGCCAGGCAATGGTGGCACACACCTGGAATGCCACCACTGGGGAGGCAGAGGCAGACAGATCTCTGTGAGTTCAAGGTCACCCTGGGCTAAAAGACATTGATTCAGTCTCAAAGAGAAAGATAGCCAGGCTGTGATGGCTCACACCTTTAATATCAGTACTTGTGAGTCACACACCTTTAATTCCAGCACCAGAAAGGTGGAGATAGGAGTGATATGGCTGGGCAGAGAGAGGAATATAAGGCCTGAGGAGACAGGAGCTCAAGTCATTCAGTCGGAGGACTTGTAGAGACAGGATACCCCACTCAGTCTAAGGATTTCACAGAGGTAAGAACTAGTGGCTGACTGCTCTGCTTCTCTGATCTTTCAGCTTTCAAACCCTAATATATGACTCTGGGTTTTTATTATTAAGAGCAATTAGAATCCATGCTGCATGTAACCTCCTTTTACTGCTACTCAGTTGGTAAATTGTTGCAATTAGTACAGTTTGATCCATTGATTAGTAGTAGAATCCTACTATTATACCATTGTGCTATGGTGCTCGAGCTAGGATTTCCAAACTTGTTTGAAAGATTGGAGTCAAAGTAGATGTTGTCCAAAGTTGTAGAGTGCTAATGGTTGGAAATAACGGGGGAAACTGACTCCACCGAAGCGATCCGTCACTCCCTTTTATAATATGATGTCACTAGTGTAAAAGTAAAGTCAAAGTGAATGTCCTGAAATCAAATCACAGTCTTGTTTGCTGTGAAGCAGTACTAAGTGTATCCTTAAAATAATGGAAAGTATTCTAACACTCTAGATATTAAGGACGTACAGTTTCACACTATAATGTTGGCAGAATAGACATAAACAATGTGTACAATGACTTTCTTGGACAATGACAAGCAGAAGTCACTACAATATAAAGGAGGTTAACAATAAAATGATTTTGATCATTGTTATTACAGTGAAAATCAATACCAACAAAGTCCACTCCCAAGTGCACTGAAACAGGTGTGCATACCAATTTGTGTCTGTGTATATTTAAGATTATTTAGCTAAAACGATGAAGGCTAATGTAAACCTTAGTCAAGAACATATGGACCGGTAACAGACAAATATTCAGTTAGTAGTCCTAAAAATATTTTTAATAAGTTATATAGTTTTACTAAAAATAATTATAATATATTTAGATATTATTAGTGATATGATAAGATGAACAGGTTTTGATAAAAATCCAGACATACTCATAGTAATAGAAATGTGTTAGTTGTCGTTCTACATTTTGAAGCATGATTCTACAAGTAGGTAATACTGGTGATTTTCCAATGCTTGCTTGTGAGTGAAGCTTCTATTATTAAATTTGCTCACTTACTTGCTTTGTTTGCTTGTTTAAAACTGCTTCTCATGATGAGTTGTTCAAATATAATTTATTTCTTAGGTCTTCCATCTTTTCCTCAGGAAATGGTTTGCAATTTTCCTACATCAATTTTAAGGATTGCTATTGATTTGTCAGCTTCTATTTCTGTGGGCATCAATCTTATTGCAAAAGGAAAAATATTTAGAAACTTGATTTTTGTTCTGGAAAGCCACTAAGAGCAAGGGAGACTGATTAATAGCTACTTTATTTCAATGAAAGATGTTTTCATTTCTAGATTTATAACCAACATTTACTTTTAAAAAATACATTTTCAATTAAGTGAAAACACATAGATCATATGTAGAAACACAGAAGACACTGATGTTCTACTTTTATTTAGTGATACTTATTTATTTCCAGGAAACTTTTAATACATGGAATACATCATATTATAGGAATAGAAGATGATGTCAAGGAAATCATAGGCTAAAATGGTTGTTGACAATTACTATGAGATAGCAGATGCTTGCCAAAAAAGCTGCCTTTTTGATGATGTGCTCATACTTTTGAATAAAACATCACAATGTCTCAAAGGAAACCCTTAAAACCTAAATTTTAAGGTAATGTTAGAAAGTGTTCATGTCTCGTTTGAAAAGATTATTTATAAATACTGTTGATCAATTTAGGTCTTGTCCCTAGCTACTGTGTTCTTGCCCACCTGATATGGAAAAGTAATGTTCTGAGATGCTGGCTTTCAACTCCTCAGTGTTCATTTGTGAAAGTGCTAGTG
>JAQHUG010000140.1:1322824-1333317 GCA_028555095.1 Dicrostonyx torquatus | reverse complement strand
AAATAAAATGCATCATTCTATTGCTATTGCTATGTTGCTGTTGTTTTTTAAAATCAATTGAAGCATTATATTCTTTTAATATGTTATAGATTTTATCTCATAGCTTTAGTGACTTTGCTGATGTATAGATTTATTATTTTTAAAAACATATTATTAATCTAGCCAAAATCACTGTTCTTTTTTTTTCAGTATGGCTGTGGGGCTTCATTTGAAATTGTGACCATACTTTGTTTTTCCTCGTGAATTACAAATAAAGAAATAAATATTTAGAATCCTATTTTTTTCTGACACTTGCTTTCCACTTCCTTGGCTTCCAGTTTTGTTTATACAAATCTTATCTGTTCAAACATATTGCAAATACTTGGTCGCACAAAGAATGTTAAAGAGTCTGTGTACCCTGGAGCTATGCACAGATACATCAAGCACCTTTCTAGAAACATGGTTGTTGAAAGTCCAAAGGAGACATATCTTACCCTCCGGCTTTAGATTGATCATGTTTTTCATGTTTATATATTAAGTGGTCCAGTCTTCGAATACCTGAACTGGTAAGAAATAAAATTTGTGTCTGTGATTTTTAGCCCTTATGATTTCCAGGTCCTACAGTAGACAACTTATGCAATTATTAATAATTAAATAAATATATTATTGTATGTGGTGAAACATCTTTAATATCAGTACCCAGAAGGCAGGAGAAGATGAATCTGTGAATTCAAGGTCAGTCTTTCTAAATGACAATTTCCAGGCCTGTCAAAGTTACATAACTAGATCATCTCAAAGAGACAACAACAAAAATTAATACAATATTTTGTATTGAAATAAAAATCTTTAGTGTTTGAACTAGTGGTTACTTTCAGTGGACATGTATCTCTCCTAAATGTCCATAGTCCCATAAAAATATGCATTGAACTCTAATATCAATTATTACTAAAAGGTTCTTAAAGCAAAATCTCTTTTAAAAAGCTGTGTAGTTAACTGTGTTAGTATAATGGACATTCTGTTCAGTATTATCTGTTATTAAATATAAATGCACAGGTGCATTTTTATATATACTCGTTAGTACCTCTAATCTTCATTCTTATTCTTAAGCTTTTATTAAAACTCTACAGTTACTTGAAATAGTGCATTACTCCATTTCAAAGTAATATCATAAATATAGCATTAAGCTATTTCTGCTTTGGTTAACATCTGTTAAAATTTTGTTTTGTGTATTTTTTATTTATATTTGTCTCTACTTATGTGTAATTTTCAGATATTAAATATTGTGATTAATGTTCCTCATGTTGTTTCTCAAATAAAGCATGATAGTTTATTTTTAGATCTACATTTTACAAACACATTGTTAAGATAATATTCATAAAGTAGAAAATGTTATTTTCTGAGTGGCTTTTTAAAATATCTACCTTGGCCCTTCTTTGGCATAAAAATTGTATTTAATCTAGGAACACACTTTCATCCAAATTGAAATGTGGAAAACATATTTAAATAAAGAGGTTGAAAGCAAGGAAGTTTTGCATCACCTGGTATTCGAACTCAAGTGAAGACAGCAAAATATGCTGGAGCTGGCCAGTTCTCAGAAGAAAGAATGATCATTGTGAAGCATTTGAGATGCTCATCAGCTCCTAACATTATGCTGAATTAGATGCTGCATGAAAACATGGAAGAACAGAAAGATAATAGATCCGAAAGACTTGTTCTCATCTGAAGTATCATTTATGCTAATTTGTCTTATATATTACAAAAAGAATGTCTGAATATGACATTGGATATGTTCTTTTTCTGTCTCAAGGGACTATTTCTACAATGTCAAATGTTATATATGCACAGATTTCCACTTTATGAATTGTTAATCTCTGATGTTTTCTTCTTAATGTCAAACAATTAGAAAAATCATTAAAAGACATATGAAGAATTCTCTAGAAAATGAAAAATAGAAGGTTGAACTTCCTGCATGCTGTCATAGCATGCTGACCTGCTATGAATAAATCTACTGGGTGAAGTTAAGGAGATTGTCTGCAGTGGAGTGGGTGTGTGCACCTGACCACAGTCTTCTCTCTCAGAGTACATTGTGAGGGGGTCTTCTTATGTTTCAAGTGGTGGGTAAATTAATATTTGATTTATAATTGCTACACTGTAACAAATACAGGTGCCTAGTAACAGTCAGATAATGAAGACCTTCCTGTGATTGCTGGTAAGCACGTGCATATTTCAGATGAGATCTTAAGCTCAAGTTACTTCAAGATAGTCTTAAATGGATCTGCATATATTTCAAAAAAGGGAAAATGTTATATTTGTTCCTAGTCTTATCTCTTACCTAGACAAAAAAGAGTAGCATATTTTTATTGACCTGTGTTTTTCTTAAATAATTTTAATTTACACACCAACCCCAGTTTCCTCTCTGTCCTCTTCTCTCACTCTTCCTACATTCTCCACATCTCATGCCCCATCCATTCCTCAAGAGAGGGTGAAGCCTCCCATGGGGAGTCAACAAAGTCTCTACATCACTTGAGGCAGGACCAAGGCCCTACCCCTGTATCTAATCTGAGCAAGGTATCCATCCCTTCTCAAGAAAAGGGCTCCAAAGTGTCGGTTCATGCACTAGGGATAAAAAGGGTCCACTGCTAGTGGTCCCACCAACTGCCCGTGCCACACAACTGTCACCATCATTCAGAGGGCCTAGTTTGGTCTTCTGCTGGTTCCTCAGCTGTCAGTATGGAATCAGTGAGTTCCTACTAGCTTGAGTCAGCTATTTCTGTGGGTGTCCCCATCACAATCTGACTCCATTGCTTATAGTGTTGCTCCTCCCTCTCTATGACTGGACTCCAGGAGTTTGGCTCAGTGCTTAGCTGTGGATCTCTACATCCTCTACTATCAGTTACTGGATGAAGGTTCTATTATGACAATTAACACGCCTATTAACACCTCAGCTTGAGGGTGGTGGCGCATATCCTTAACCCCAGTGCTCAGTAGCAGAGACAGGCAGATCTCTGCGTTCAATGACGGCCTAACAGACAAAGCAGGTTCCATGAGAGAATGCTACACAGAAAAACTCTGTCTTAACAAAACAAAACACTAAAACTATATCAACATGATTTCTACAAGCCATAATTTAAGTTTATCACCATAGTAATTTCTTTCCTTTATGTTTGAGTATTTTGTTAAACCAGTAATTTAAATAGTTTAACTTTGAAAAGGGATTGGAAAATTAGGGGAATAAATATAGTATTTTTGATGTATATAAGTATTTATTACAGGCAAATATTAATGTGTTGGCTTATGTCCTATAGGAATAGGATTTTTCATATTATATAAAGTCATTTTGAAGTTACAATATCAGAACTTCATGTGTACAGAATCAGAAAATATTTTAATCTGGAAGATAAAGTATGGATCATCTAAAATTTGAGATGGCTGTACTTCTTCATAACGTCCCTTATGCACAGGGTGGCAGCTACAGCTCAGAGTGAGTATGTATTTATATGTTTCTGAACTTAGTTTTAAAACTACTTTTAGCAGTAATGAAACTTTCCACTAAGATAAAATGAAGGATATACAGCCATAAATCTAAGTTTTTATATACTATGTGTAGGTTTTTCTAATCATATGTTAGTTACCCATTTTCTACTCACTTTTATAATTGTTATGTGATATATTATAATTCTATAATATAGGTTATCATTGACTGCTACTAATTTTATAGTCTTTATTTCTTAAGTTTCTCTAATTACATGCAGCAAGAATAAAATTGAAAATCACTTTTTTGTTTCTTGAGTTGAGTTCTATATATTGTGGGCATTTGTATACATTATTTTATTTAAGACTTATAAATTATATACTAGAATCCAAACTTCAGGAGTGGAGTGTAATGAGTTTTAGTTGACATATTAAAGGCTTAGCTACAAACCAGGGAACTCTTTTGACATTACTGTTCACACTACGACATAATTCATGGCCATCTCTCCTACTACTTATGTTCTCCAAAAACAGTCACAACAAAATTGCTATTGACTATAACTAAGGAATAAATTAGAACTTCAAAAATATAAACAAAAATTCAGCTTCATTGCTAATACTTTAAATACCAACTTGTTATATCATACTCTATGATCAATTCTGAAAACAAACATATAGAAAAGCACAATTATACAGACTGAGCAGGTTGTATTTATGCATTTAAGAATATATATATATATATATGGAAGAGATACTTAGATGTATGTAGTAATATTAATGAAAAAAGAGGCCACAAACTTGAAAGTAAGCCAGTAGAGTTAGTTGTATGGAAGCATTTCAAGGGAGAGAAAGCTAAGGTAAAATTATCTAATTATATCACAATCTCAAAAACTGGAAGAACATAATAAAATATTTATATCAAATATATACTATTATAAATAAACTTTGGTAACTAAATCAGAGGACAGGGACACGTATCAGCTTCAGATTGCTCCCTGGTGTTCCAAATTTGAGGTTCCTTGACTAACTTTAAGTCTTTAAGTTGATATAAATTACCATAAAAATATGACTGAAAGTATTCATGATTTACAACATTGCAGTTCATTGCAGTGAACTGTAGATGTTCTATACATGGACACTTAACACACAGCAGATGGTGGTAGGGACTGTAGGAGCAAACAGTGCAGGAAACTTTCTCTAACAAAAACACTCACATGTTAGACTTAGATTTAGATGTTGCTAAAGAATGCATTTGTAGAGAAAATGTATGTCTTTACAGCCCATGCCAAAGGATTCTGTTCCAAATAAGTTAGTCCTAGAGGACTGAGAGAGAATATGGCATATAGGAAATGTTTTATTCCCCATAAATCATTTTTTTTATGATGTAGCTACAGTAGACAATTTCACAGAGAAAAGCGGCTGGTGATTTTCACCAACTAGATGGAAGGATTAAAGGGTGATTGCATATTTGTACACAGACTCAACGTCTTTTGTCACTTTCTTTTATTTGTTTCTATAGACTATTTTATATTTAAACCTTTTTTATTTAAAGTCATTTTCATGCAACATATTTTGGTCATGTTATCCACTTCCCCAAGTAAGAGAAAAGGTTATTTGAAATCCCTTATGGAAACCTATTGCTGCAAAAACTTCCTAAAATATATACATATATAAAAATATCTAAATGAAGTTACCAAATAATGGTAGAGTTACTACCCCAACTAGAAATTCTAGGTCACCATTTAAAATTTACAGTTCCTAGAATGGGTGGTATAGAATAATTTTAAACCAGGTCCCACATCGTAGGCACCTGTAATCTAAGCACTTTGTACATGGAAGCAGGAGGGCTCTGTGGTTATTTCATTGAAGTACCTATTTTGGAAACTTGAAAGTTAACAACCACATAAAAGAAACAACATGCAATATTTGTCAAAGGTTTGTTATGCCACAAATGTTTCTGGTAATATACTCTGGTATAATAAGTGCTAAAATAATATTTTAGGCTATTTTATTAAAACCAATGAAAAGAGAATGGATAAATACTACTTGCAACATATGTAACAAAGAATGATGAATACTACTAATGTATAAAGAAATTTTTAACTAGGCCATAAAATTGAAAGAAAACAGAATGATAAAGAAACATTTATTATAAAAATATTGTAATAAAGTTAAAAAACTATTGTTTTGCTTCTGTTTTTAGCAAAATAAAGACTGAACACAGAATCAGATCATTAAAATTAAAGAACTAATGAAAGTAAAAGTGTTTTCCAAGATAGAAGTAACATGATCTTAATGGAAGTATATGATTCATTGTTTCAAAACAACGTATTTCTTTATAAGTGTTAAGAATAATCTCACAATAACTGTTAATATTAAAGTCATAAAATATTTCAGTTATAAATTATCATTATGAGAACATAGTGTTCTCTAGACAATGACATCACTTAGTAAGACACTTTTACAGTAATAGCTCTTCCAGAACTGTTTTCACTAGGCAAGGTATGAAATGATATGGGTATCAACCAGATAAGAGTAAATAAATTCCCTTAGCAATTAGGAGTTAGTTTTCTCTAGTGGACTCAGATAAGATCATGATAATGACCCAGCAGTAGGGGAATTCCAAGATCTGCTTTCTCTTTTCTAATACTTGCCTTGCCATCAACTAATTAGCTCTAATTAAAAAGTAAAACCTCTTTGAATATAGCATTTTTCATTCTCCTGATTAAAACTCCATCAATTATCCAAAAAACAAAAGGAAACATAAAAAAATATAATCTTGAGCTTTAAAAAAAGATTAAGACATAAATTTTACTACATTTCTGTGTGAAATAGTAAAAATCACCATCTCAGTTTTTCTACTTTTCAAAATCTTCTGTTAAATATCTGTAGTAGTAAATAATACTTACTTATACTATGTGACATAAAATTTTATCTTAGCTTTTTAAATAGAAATTTAATGAAAAACAAGAGTAAGATAATTGAAAAATTATTAATTTCCCAGTAAAACTTATGTTCACATGTGTGTAAATACAAGTAGCATTTTGTCACATAAGGATAGTTTCTCAAAAAAATACACTATAAAGTGCTTAATAAATACTGAACAATGCATAATTTTTCTTGATTTGCTTAACAAAAATTGGATAATAATTGAAATTTAAGATAATGTAATTCCTGTGCTCTTTCTTCTGAGCCTTTTGACTGAGTGCTGAGGACACACGAGGACAACAATGATTGCTTCAGTGGGTCAGAGCTTTCTGCCCTATCCCCATCAGAGGAAGCTTTTATTAAAGAATGGGCCACTTATTATAAATCATTATTCCTATTCATGCACTGTTAGTAAGAATGATAGTCCATTCAGAGTAGTACAGAGCTCAGTGATTTCCTAAATCACAATGAGCCAATCAAGAGTTCTGCTGGTCAACTCAACCCCATTCGCTTGAAATCATCTTTGTCTTTCAGTAAGCCTGTATCCAAAACTTTTTATGTTGTGGTAAAGTTGCACTAATTAAAGTATGCTTTTCTCAAGTTCTCATGGTATACTTAAAAACCAGTTCCAGCATAGTTGTAAAATAATCTCAATACAATATATGGCATTAAAGATCTGCTTCCTACTGAGCAATATATGGGCAATGAAATTTTTCTCTAAAATTGTTTTGCTTATGAGTTATTATGGTTATATTTTATAGCTATTAAATTGAACTAAGAGCACTACCTGACATACAAAATGAATTAGCATCTTGTATTGTTATTTTCATATCATGTCACTTAGGGTCTGTTTATGAATATTTTTCTTATTTTGCATTTTCCCTTTTGTTTTTTACATTATTTTTGGTGCAGGAGAATTGTCTGTGTTCTGTCAATCATGTTTGAAATAAATGCTGATTGGCCAGGCAGGGAGTATAGGCAGCAAAACGAGACAGGAAGTAGAAGAGAGACCAGGAGAATTTGGGAAGCAGGAAGCTCCCTTGGCATTCCTGCACAGAACACCAAGGAAGCAGGATATAAGCTGCCCAGCTGAGAAAAGGTACCCGCCATGTGGCTGACAAGATAAAAACAATGGGTTAATATAAGTTACAAGAGCTAGTAAGAAGACTAAGATAATGGGCCAATGAGTTTATAACCTAATATAGTCTCTCTCCGTGATTTTCTTTGGGGCTTGCCAGCTGTGGGGTACCAGGCAGGACAGAAACCCCAACAAGCCAGCCCTCATATTACATATTTTATTTGTATAACATTTGCCAAGCCATTGCTTTTTAAAAGCATTTTATAGTAATAAAGCTAATGATAATAGAAATATGCATATTATATTTGTGAAACCAATACTATTGTAGCTAGGCATGGTTTTAAATATTTGTAGTCCCAGAATTCAGGAGTTATTAGCAAGAAGATCTTGAGTTTAGTGAAAGCTTGAGTTACAAAATGACCCTTCATCAAAAACATAAAAATTAAAAGAATATTGTTCAAAATACTTATTATAAATGGTAATGAACAAGAGAGATTATATAATGATAAATTTTAATTATAAACTCACTCTGTCATTTCTTTCAAAGAAATATGCATGAGTACTTTCATGGATAACAACTCTATATTACTGAAAATGAAAAGTTGAACTTAAGTGACAGAAGGCTGGTAGACACAAGCTGATGCTCAATCCTTTAGACCTTTAATATCTTTAAAAATAAAACAAATTATGGTACCAGATATCATGACCCACACCTAAAATCCCAGCACTCAGGAAAGGGGATGCAAGTCTTTATGACACTATGAAATATTACTAAATCCAGGAAGAAAGGGAGAGGGGGGAGGGATAGACAGATAGCTACTCACACAGAGAGACAGAGAAGTAGAGAGGGAAGGAAGGAAAGAAGGCAGGAAAGAAGGAAGGAAGAGGAGAGAGAAATGGAGAAAGAAAAATAATGGAGTATTTCCAGAATAAAGACAAAGTGATAGAGATTGTATCTCACAGTTAGTCAAATAGTTATACAGATGCTAATGAAATATTTAATAATTTTGAGTGTTGAATGCATAAAAGATGCCAATTCTTCATGGCTGAAATGCATTGACTTTTTGCTAGTATATCATAATGACATATGCTGTCTTTTTCTTATGTCACTCAAACATATATACTGTTAAATGTGATGCCTTAAGCCTAGATAGCAGAGAATAACAAATATTGCTAATATATAGCACATATGTGCACATACATACATGAAAGGAAAAGGAAATCTAAGATGTGAAAAGTAAAATTTAAAACCATCTTACCCTGTCTTGAAAAAAAAAGTAAAATTTAAAATTTGATAGATCATGAATTTTTTATGCATTAAATTTTACTATAATGGTTTTAGAATTAAAAATATTTAAACGAAGCATGGTGATCACTAAGAATTTTGATGTAAAGTAGATTTTGTAGAAATATTAGGACTGGCAAGATAGGTTAGGAAGATCATTCAATCAGTTTGATAAGAAAATGGAGAAAAAGCAAGTGAAGAATTATAGTTTCAGAGTGAGAAGCTAGAATGACAGGCAAGGAGCAAATAAGTTTTTGTAAACAGACATGTTGACTGAGTTAAAGATACTGACAGGAGCAAGTTACCAATGACTATTCCATACAGAAGTAGCAATTCCTTCTGTCTAATGTCTGAAAATATTGATAAACCAGCAAGATTTGAATGGTCTAAAATTATGTTCTAAATTATTTAGAAGTCAGGCAGAATTTCTGAAAGGAAAGAAAATGTTCTAGGTGCTAATTTACTGGCCAGTGTGGACATAAGTTTTTATACATGGAAACACAGAGGGGGTAAATGTTAGCGATGAGTATGGTAAGTGGAACGGTGAGCATCTTGATACACAAGGATCTGGAGACTGGTAAGTGGAACGGTGAGCATCTTGATACACAAGGATCTGGAGACTGGTAAGTGGAACGGTGAGCATCTTGATACACCAGGATCTGGAGACTGGTAAGTGGAACGGTGAGCATCTTGATACACCAGGATCTGGAGACTGGTAAGTGGAACGGTGAGCATCTTGATACACCAGGATCTGGAGACTGGTAAGTGGAACGGTGAGCATCTTGATACACCAGGATCTGGAGGTGACATGGACAATCAGGAACCACTACTCCTCTGTCTTCAGCCTCAGTGTTTTCAGAATTGTGCATAGGCTATGGGACAGAAAATGCTCTATATAATGCCAATACTCATTTAGAGCATAAAAGGTGAAAGATAATACAGGAAAACCTCCTGCTGATGGAAATTTCAAAAGATATAAAGTAAGAATTTGTCATCTCAGAACACATGCAAAAAACTTCGAGTAAAGAATGTATTGTTATAACTTGCAGTCAAGGGAGCGTGTAAACAGAGACTGAACATTCATTTCTCAGTTGCCGAGACTCAAATAATCATGCAGATACTATATTAATTACAACACTGTCTGGCCAATGGTCAAGGCATATTTGTAGCTAACTCTTACATCTTAAATAAACCCATTTCTATTAATCTATCTATTGCCATGAGGCTGTGGCTTCCTGGTAAGGGTCTGACATCTTTATCTTTCAGCAGCAACATGGAGTCTCCCTGACTCTGCCTTCTTTCTCCATGCATTCAGTTTAGTTTTCTCACCTACCTATACTCCGCCCTGCCACAGACCAAAACAGGTTCTTTATTAACCAATGGTAATAGCACATATTCATAGGAGACAGAGGGCAGTCCCACATCAGGAAAGATGATGTAAGAGAGAATTGGTAGTCCATATGTTCCTGTGAAGACTGACAGTTTGAAACAATTATGGTCCCACAGAAACAGAATAAAACAGTCGTGAAACTGATTCTTGGTGCTATGGTTGGGGAGCAGAGGTTATCAATTCAGGTGGGGGGCTGGTTGTTTCACTTTACCATATACACAGGGAATGAGACATGGAAGCTACGCTATGAATTTATTCATGGAGACTAGGCATAGAGTCACTATTTGGAAGGTCACAGTTACTCTATATTTGTACCTTTTCTCACTGAGTCTTCACAGAAAACAAACTGGGAATGTCTGGGG
>JAQHUG010000140.1:1274580-1306741 GCA_028555095.1 Dicrostonyx torquatus | reverse complement strand
GAAAAGTCTGCTAATCACTGTGAGTCAATAAGCTGAAGATGGATGCTCCATGAATGCAGAAGAACTTTGGGTGACTGTCCAGGCAGAGAGAAGCCATGTAGCCCTACTAGAGACAGACGCAGGATGGAAACTTGCCAGTAAGTGACAGCCACTTGGGGATACACAGATTAATAAAAATGGTTTAAATTAAGATGCAGGAATTAGCCAATACCAAGCTAGAGCTAATAAGCTAAGCAGTGATTTGATTAATACAGTTTCTGTGGGGTTATTTTGGGAGTCTTGGTGGCAAGGAAATGAACAAGCAGTCTCATACAACACCTGTTAATGGAATATAAAATAAATGAAAAAAATAACAAAAAAATGAAAAAACAGTGCTTAAATGACTCTTACTGATATTCTTTTATACTCATAAACCAGCACTTTGCTTAACCACGACCAGAGAAGCTTCCTCCTGTGGCAGATGGGAACAAATACTGAGACCAACAATCAGAGAGGTGTCTTTGGGACACCCAGATATAACAGTAATGTCTCCATCAAATACTTTCCCTCAATTTTCAGTGAACCCCATGAATCAAGTGGCAGAGAGTATAAGAACCAGAGCAAATAGAAGACACCAGGAGAGCAAGGTCCTCCGAGTCAGCTGGGCAAAGCTCATATAAACTTACAAAAACTGAAACAGCAAGCATAAGGCCTCCAAGGGTTTAAACCTGATCCTTTCTGCAGATATTGTGACATTCAGGCTATTTTTACAGGTTGGCTGACTAGGTGAGTGTGAGTGTCTCTAGATTGTTTTTTCCTATCTTGATTTCTTTTCCTTCTTAGTTTGCCTTATTTAAATTTGATGTAATGATTTCTATTTGATCTTATCCTATTTTATTTTGTTACAAGTCTGTTCTTTTCTAATTATGGACAGGAAAGGAATGGATTCAGATGGGAGAGAAATTGGGAAGGACCTTGAAGTAGAATAGAGCAAGCTATAATCAGGATATATTGTATGATAAAAGAATGTATATTCAGTATAAGAAAAAATACATTAGATAATCTGCTAAAAAAAAGAAGCAGCTATAATTTCCTAAGATTCACATACCTGAGCTTTCAATGTAGCATCCATTAAATTTGTGAGGTTCCAAAGCTCTCAAAATTAGTATTGAAAAATGTAGCAGTTAGTGGTGATTTTAAGCCACTTTCTCCACACAGCTATAATTTTAAACCACAAACCTTGTTTATTGTATGTATTGAGATGCAACCTCTCAAAAGCAACATGGCCATACATAGTCAAGCACTAGATGATATTTTTGGGTTTGCTATTGTTGTTGTTGCTGTCTTCTCTTAGCCCTTGGGATATACTTTTAAGGATCCATGACACTGAAGTCAAATGTGTCTGAGGATGTTTAGAGGCCTAGGTACACCATATGGCATTTTGGTCCTGGTCTTTCTTGTGCATTAACAACCTGTAAATATGTAGGTCAGGGTTCAGGGTAATTTAGGGATGGTTTCTTGATCCTTAGCCCCACTGATGTAAAAGGTGATGGTGTCCTATAATTGGGCACAGGCAAAGCTGACTGTCCTAAAATTCTTGCTACTTTGATTGGGCCCTAGGCAAGAATGCTAAATATATTTATGAAAATAAGTTGACCTTTTTTACCTCAATAAGTAGAATTTATACATAAAATGGATATATCCCAATATACAATCTTTCTTACTAGACCTACAGTTTTTCAGATAAAAAAACACAGAATCACACATTTACAACACATTAAATTCTAAATGTTCTAAATTGCTTCCCCAACAAACTTTGTAAGAATTTGACCCAAAATGATGGAATTTGGTGTTCAAATTCTGTTGGGGGAGGAGACTGCTTATTGGTTCCTGACCACCCAGCTAGCTTAGACCTGAAATTGCATGATACCTGTTTTGTTATATGTAATTTTACTAAGTTAAATTCTTCCTTTTTGTTTAATCCAAAAGGCAGAAAATGTGTGGGAGGTCCTTATCTCTAGGTGTTGATTTTATTGGTAAATGAATAAAGAACATTTTTGGACCTATAGCAAGGCAGAAAGGTAGGCAGGAAAAGTTAGGCTGAATGTTGGGAAAGATAAGGGCAGAGTCAGGGAGCCACCATGGAGCCACCACAGGAGATAGATGTGCTGAAACTCAGCTGGTAGGCCACTACCTCACGGTGATATACAGACTAATAGAAATGGGTTAAATTAATATCTAATATGGTAATAGATTTTGTAATAGTATACATGAGGTTTGCTTTTTAGCAACAAATTAAGCCTACTTTGTTCACAGCATTGGTAAATAAATAAATTAGACACCGTGCTTCTTTAATTCATTGTGAATACTCTTGACTTTAGTGCTTTTGTGGGTTAATGGTGTTACTTTGGAAAGCAAACACAGTTAAAAATCAAGATATAAGATTAGAATGAAAAGAGAATGACAAATGTTTCCCAGTCTTCCTCCTGAGATGTTCTATATGACTATGAAAAAGCAACTGCTGTTGATTGACTTTCTAAATATCAATTATTGGATCGAGAGATGGGGCAGGCATGTTGTCTCATCCCTATAATCTCAGCACTGAGGGAGCTGATGCAGGTGAATTGTTTCTAGTTCTGGGATGAGGTATAGAGTTTAAAAAAGTGAAAGACATATTTATGATAGATTGAGGAGCAAATGGTAAATTATCAATAATCTTAGAACAATTTGGAACAGTCTTCATGGTGATAGATGACATAATTATTTTTCCCTGACTACAATTTCTGTTTCACCGTTGACAGAAAAATGCTTAGTGAAGCATCCTACCTATTCTGAGTGCAATTCCTTGGACAATTTTATAGACACTAAACCAGCAGATCAGAGGCAGTAACACACCCTCGCTGGTCTGGCTAAGAACTGGTACAAGATCTAGTTTAGGCAACCTCGATTCATTCCATCACTGAAAGCTCTACTTCAAGCAAATCATTTTTTCTTCATGAACTACTGGCAATGTGTATGGTGAAGTCTTTGCAGACTACTTTCTCCTAGAGCTGAACAAGTTGTCAGTGAACGGGAAATAAAGGAGAAAGGACCAAGCATGCATAGATTTATCCATTAATGAAACAAATAAACTTCCCTTTTTATATGTCAATGAGAAAGGTATTTCTATTGCAAGTAAAATTGCATCTCAAGAAATTTTGTATAACTGATATGTATAAGTGCATAATTGTATTCTAATTGGTTGTTTCCTTCCTCTAATTGATATTGACTTGGATTTGTAAATTATTGATGACTATGGAGATTTACCAGCTTGAATAACACAGTTACTAAGTACGGGGAAAGACACCCTCCAGAAGCACATAGAATATGGTCATGAAGCAATTTCAAACTATTGTAAAATGTATGTGATTGACACTGTGTTAAATACATATGAACACCATAGAATTCTTATAAATATCGAATAATATTCATAATGACAAACTTATAGTCTTCCTAGTGGATTTCAGGGTTTTTAATAGATGTAATTCAATGTAATTAGTACTTTATTCTTAGGTATTAAATAATTAGGTATCCAATTATTTCTGTTATTCATCAACTTTTTTTTTGATTAGGAGGAATATAAGTATGAAAATGTATACAGCATAGCGAGTGAAGTGGTAACATAAATAGTCTCTAGCAGCAAAGTTTTTTAAATACATTGGAAAAATGATACGTTTGCTATAATAAAAATAAATTAATGAAATCTACAGTTTATTGTATTAAAATTTTCACTTACAGAAAATTATTTAATTTTGAATTAGTGTCTGAGTCTGGCCAAAACTAGATTCCCATCTATTCTTTAATTGCTGTTTCAGCTTAAAATAAAACATCTCCCCTGTAGCCCTGCACCCACATGGTCCCTTAGGATTGAGTAAAAATTCAGGCTTAAGGTTAAAATATAAGATATATTAATAATTAGCATACTTTAACTTCATTCTAAAAATTATGCTACTATGCTACAAAGTAAAATTGTTGAGAAACTACAAGCTGGATATGTCTCTTTCATACCTGTTATAGGAGGTCCTTTTGCATTTTGTATTGCTTTCGTTGGTTGAATAAAGAAAACTGCCTTGGCCTTTTGATAGAGCAGAAATTAGGTAGGCAGAGTAGAAAGGATGGAATTCTGGGAAGAAGGGAAGTGTGGCAGATGCCATGCTGCTCCTGCCCAAGATGGACACTGGTTAGACTCAGGCTGGTAAGCCACAACCTCGTGGTGACATACAGACTATTAGAAATGGGTTAGTTTAAGATGTAAGAATTAGCTAATAAGAGGATAAGACTAATGGACCAGACAGAGTTTAAATGAATACAGTTTCTGTGTAATCATTTGGGGGTTAATTAGCCAGGCCCTGGGAATACAGCCCGCCCACTCCAGGAGCTGGGCGGGGCAGAACACAGCAGCCCCTCATGCAACACATATCATTATCACAAGGATGAATCTGTTTGATAATATCATTGAAAGTTGTCCTTCCTCATTTTGAAAACTCTAGTTCATTTGTATTTACCTTTTGACATATTAATTCTCTATGACCATTTATTTTATAACAAGGAAGACCAATCAGACCAAGCTCTATATGAAGAGAATAAAGCTTGCATTCTGATTGGAAAAATGGTGGCTGTAAGTGATTAGCTAGGTGATGATTAGCTATTCATCAGGTTGTAATACCACACACACACACACACACACACACACACACACACACACACATACACATACACACACACCACATTCAGGTGTTACTTCATGATGGAACACATGACTTAGAGCACAGAATCTACATATTTAGGATGGAATGATCTAGCTACTGTAGAAAAACATTCAAGTAACAAAAATGATTAAGGACAGGAGAAAGATTGAATTTTAAAAGATAATAAAGGAACAGCAAGAAATATGGTATTTTAAACAGAGTAAGTACAAAAATAGGGATAAATCCTACATTGTTAATTTTCTGTGTAAAATTCAATTATTGAAAAGAAGAGTATATTTATAAGGCAGCATATTTGAAGGATGAGAGGCCAGGGTACATATATTTACTTGAATATTCTCTATCAGACCTAAATGGAGATATCAAGTAGGCCAATACTTGTATCCAAATTTTTTTCTTGTTAAAGGATGAGTTGCAAATATAATTTTATGACCATGCACAAATATGTTGTTTGTGATGAAGGGTATATGAAGGAAACATTAATAGTAGAGTTAGAAACATATTCAGAAGTTATAATCCTGTCATAGTTTGATGTTTAAAAAATAGAAGACATACTTCTGACTGGACAACGCAGTGTGTACAAACATTTTTTGCCAAGGCTGATGGCCTGAATTTTGACCCCAGAACTTTCACAGTTGAGGAAAGATCCCACAACTACAAGATTCCTCTGACCTCAAAAGTCTGCCTTGACCCATGTGTACCTTTCACACAAATGAATAAGGAAATGTTGTTTAATTTTTTTTATAAAAATCAACATAGGATGGACTAGATCAGGCCTTAGTTGAAAATAGAAAAAATCAAAACAAAAGAATAGTGCTTTTTAATAGTGAAAACATAGCTGGTGAAAGGAAGTCTGAAGTGAGGTTGAATTTCTGTACTTAAATAACTAAAAACCTGAGCATAGAGTAATTCACGGCACTACACAGAGTGCAGAAGGGATTGATAAATAATACTTTTGAAAAACCAAACACAGTATTTCTCCCTGTAGCCTCACAAAATATGTTTTGATATGTCAGTGAACATAAGCATCTGTTCTTGTTTGCCAGAATCACAATGATGATGAAGTATTAGGGGAATAGCAGATGGATCAATGGATAAAATACTTGCTTCACAAGCATTAGGACCTAAGTTCAGGTCCCCAGTGGGTATTTATAATGCCCACGAATGGGTGAGAATACATGTGACCCCAGTGCCCAGAAGGAACGCAAGCAGGCAGATTCCAACTTGATCAACCCGTTTATCAGAAACAGTGAGCTCTAGAAACAAAGTAGGGAGTGATAAAGCAAGACATCTTAAGTAAGTATCTGACCTTAATATGCACAGCATAGCCATATTTGCCTCCCTCTGAATGGGCCAAGCATTTAAATACATGAGTCTTTGGGGGCCATAACTATTCAAGCCATCAGAACTTACAGCACACACATGCACACAAAGCAACATCAGACAAAATGTCTTCAAAGATTATGTTGAAACCATGTTGCACTGACCATCTACTTCTGTGCATGGGGCCTGTCACCACTCTAGTAGTGGTGGGACCTACAAGAATGGAGCTGATAAATGAGGCAGAAGAGACTGTCATGCAATAGCCAACTTTATTCAGATCTTTAGACAATTTATACTCTAAAAGTTAAGAAAGGCCACATGAGCAAAGTTTTCATAAGCTCACGATGTATACAATCACAAGGACAAGAAGCACAGGGCAAAAGCAAGTTTTTTATAGAGGCATACAAAGGATAATTTAAACAATTGATAAACAACAGCAAGCAAGAATGATTAATCTCACTCATGTTTCCTATACCTGGGAAGAACCCAAAAAAAAAAAAAACAAGTTCCATGAAAAATTCATGTTTTGAAGAAGCTGAGGTCACAAGACTCTTAACTTATTTTCTTAGAGTGTACTTAGAAGCAATGAGATTCTCACACAACTACATTCTTGGACCATGTTCTGACAGGGGTTTACCTTTAAATATGTTTAAAATATGTACTAAGACTCCACTGGGAAAAAAACTAATATGTTTCCTTTACAGCAGATTTCAGTTAGAGATAGCTAGTTCCCTGGAAGGGGATGGAAGACCATTTCCACATCTTCTGACTTTCTCTAACTGGACATGTGCAGGCTCTGTGCATGCTATTGCAGTCTCTGTGAGTTCATATGTGTGTTAGTCCTGTTGTGTCTGGAAGGTACTGTTTCCTTGGTCTCATCCAACCCCTCTGGCTTTTATGATCTTTCTCCTGTTCTGCATAGTTCCCTGAGCCATAAGGGGAGAACTTTTGTGAAGACATCCAATTAAGGACTGAGTATTCCAAACTCTCACTCTCCTCAGACAGTCCAGTAGTAGGTCTCTGTGTGATTTCCCTTCTATTACAATGTAAGCTTTCCTGAAGGTGGCTGAGGAAGGAACTGGCCTATGGTTAAAGGAAAGTATTAGTAAGAGCTGTTTCATTGCTATATTCCTTTAGCAGAATATTACTGGGTTTTACTCTAGGTCTATGACCTCTCTAATCTCAGGGTTTTGCCACCTGAGCAGTGTCAGGCATAGATTCCACCTCTTGGAGGAGACCTTAAATCCAATCAGGTAGTGATTCGTTACCCCCACAATGTTTGTCCCACTATTGTAGCAGCACACCATGAATGCAGATCACCATCACCATTGTATATCACAGGCTTTGTAGCTAGTTTGGTTGTTGCCTTTCTCCTATGATAACATAAAAAGTACCTTCCATTACCGTAAATATTAGAGGTTGAATTTAGCTAGATACCAGCTCATCTTCTTCATGTTTAATGAGATTTGTGTCTTCAGCAATAGGGTCTTAGCAGTTTTTGAGAGCAACCAATGGCTTTGAAAAAGTCTGAGATGTTTGGGCATCTCCATGGGGCCCCTTGGGTCAATGACTAAACTACATGCAATCATTTCCAGGCACCAGAGGATTAACCTAGTAAGAAGAGATGTATAGATTGGTCAGTGTTGTTTGGTGATCTATAGATTTCTTTTATATATTTTATATGTACTAAAATAGTTTAAGAAGTTTCTACTACACATGATTTTCATATGACCTCTCAAACGGCCTTTAGTGTTAGTTGTCCCTCCCTTACTCATACCTGCCTCCCTTCCCCATTTAATCCTCCCATTCCAGTCTCACACCTAGTCTCCATACATCCATACCTACCTAAAAAAACCCTTCATTTTCCCTTAATTAGGAGATACCTCTCTCCCCCCAATCCCTTACTATACACCTAATTTCTGTGTTTATATGGATAATAGCATGCCTGTCAAAGACTTAAAAGCTATCATATATATATATATATATATATATATATATATATATATATATATATATATATATATATATATACATATATATGTGTGTGTATAAGAGATTGCATACAGTATTTGTCTTTGCCTCACTCAAATTGAGCTTTTTTGTCTTCAGACTTTGAAAATTTTATAATTTATTTTTTTCTAAAAGCTGACTAATACTACATTTGTAAATGGTACACATTTCATGATCTGTTCATCTGCTGATTGATATATAGGTTGTTTCATATTTCTGGCTTTTATAAATAGAGCCACAATAAGTATGTATAAGCAAGTACTTCTATAGTAGGATTAGTGTATTTTGTTATATTCACAAGAGAAGTATAGCTGGATTCCAAGGTAGATACATTCCTGGTTTCCTTAGGAACCACCAGACTGATTTCCATAGTGGCTGTACACGTTTATACTCTCAATAACAATGGATGAATGTTCCCCTTCTTGACATCATTGTCAGTATGAGCTGTGACTTGATTTCTTGATTTTGACCATTCTGACTGGTTTAAGATGAAATCAAAGTAGTTATGAATTACATTTTTCTGATGATGAAAGATGTTGAATTTTTTTATATATTTCTCAGCCATTTGTGTCGAGATAAATACATTGCATTGGTCTGTATCTTGATCTAGTGATACAATGAAAGATTGATTTTGTTATACTGGAGATATATATATAAATGCTCTTGTTTAAGGTATTGTGGTTATGCAGCTCATTTAAAATATAATATATAGTTTAAAATACAGATTAATAGATAGTCACCTATAATAATCAAATTTTAATTATGTTAGGTATTCTAGATATACATAGATGTATTTCAACTTAGTAGATAATCTTTAATACTCTAAAGACCTACAGAATATGGCACTAAATGTTTTAAGAACTTAGACTTTTCTCAACATTAAGACATGTCTGTTTCTGGCAGCAGCAATCTACTTCAAGAGGATGATTGGCCACGAAGAGGCTCCTTTTGGAGTTTGTTTTCCATTTGGGCAATAAACTGCTCTTGTCTAGACTGCTTGACGGTATGCTGTATAAACTGCTTATTCAGGACCCACACAAAAATGAGTGCTGAACTTGCCAAAAGAAGGTGAGATGGTCTTTCAGGATTCCTGCTTCTTGAAAGAATCTACCAGACATTTTGCAGGACACAGAAGAAAGTGACTAACAAATTGACAATATAGACAAAATAGATCATCAAATTTTCTGCTTCATGGAAAAGTCTGCCAGATATATAAGCTTGTAGGCTGAAGATGGACATCCCAAAATTACAAAAGAAATTTGAGTGGCTGTCCAGACGCCCAAACTTTCCAGAACTTTGGACAGTACTTACAATGTACTTGATAACAACTTAGGTAATAATATATCCTTCTGAGGTCTTTGAGAGTTGAAGGCATATAGTTATAGCTTTTCTTAGTTGTAATAACGGAGATAAGTTAGATATAATACCTTAGACTCACAAAGATAGGATAGATGATAGCACATTTTCCTTAATTTGCCAAATGTAAATGGACTACATACTGTAACTATACTTCCTGTTTGATAACTTTTGTTATATGTAATTTTATTATGTTAACGTTGAAACCTTCCTTTTTATTTAGACAGATAAGTAGAGATAGTATTGGATGTCCTTCTGTGCATGTGTTGCCTTTATCGGTTAATGAATAACGGTGCTTTGGCCTATAACAGGGCAGAATATAGCCAAGCTAGGAGAGATATAAAGAGAGAGTAGGTGGAGTCAAGGAGATGCCATGTAACTGCCAAAGGAGACTGACACTAGACCCTTACCAGTAAGGCACAAACCTTGTGCCAATACACAGATTAATAGAAATGGGTAAATTTAAGATGTAAGATAGTTAATAGGCTTCCTGAGCTAATAGGCAAATCAGTGTTGTAATTAATATAGTTTCCTTGTGATTTTTCAGGTAGGAGCTGTCAGCAAATGAACAAGTAGTCTCCTTTGATAATTGGGGGCTCTGATAATCTTATGGGGATCCTGAGAAAATGTAGATTATGGTCAAGTCCTGACTGGGGTATTTTGTGTGGCTTGTCCATCTCAGCCAATTTTGTCTGTGTGAATAAAAGCTAAATCTGCCATGCAGTGTGCTGTATGACTTGGAGACACCTTTGTCTACCAACGTAGGAATTCATGGTGTACAAGGTGGCATACAGAGGGGCATCCCACATCAAATGTATTTCTTAAGTTTGCAAGAAATTTTAGAGAATTTTTGCATCTGTGCTCATAAGGGAAATGATTTTTAGGCATATATATATATATATATATATATATATATATATGGCTTAGGTGTCAGGGTAATTTTGTGAACTAATTTGATGAGTATTGGTGCTAATTCTTTGAGTACCTGGTAGAAATCTGTGCTGAATACATCTGACTCTGAATTTTATTTTTCTCTCTTTCTTTCTTTCTTTCTTTCTTCTTTGGACTGGGAGAAAGTATAGATCTGTTTAAATTTCTTATCTGAACTTGATTAAACTTTGATAAGTTATGTATATGAAGAAATGTTCTATCTCTTGAAATACAGATTTCTAAAGTATATTCTCTTAGTATTTGGACTGCCTCAACATATATTTTATTTTTCTCTTCAATTTACAATGTCAGCAATATCTATATTCTCTATATTTTAATTAATTTGGTTAAAATTTTATCAATTTTATTGATTCTCTCAAAGAAACAATTCTTCATTTCACTGAGTACGTTTTTACTATTGCCAATATATACAATTAAGAATTTTTCTTAGCATTTTAATGAAAGTTAATAAAATTTTGCTCTTTATCCTACTTTGAATTATGTGGCTTTTAATAATAGCCTAGATATGTATCAGCAGTAAGTGCATTAGTAGTTTATGGTGAATCCTTTGATTTTTATGGTATTATAGACTGGACTCATTGTTTTGCATATATAAGGCAAGAGTTCTAAAATTAAGTCACATATCCTTATATATTAAACTTTCAAAAAAGCAATTATCATTTCTTTTTTTAAAGTCGTTCATGAAATTTTAATAATATTTATCGTAAAAGGTGGTAACTTGTCATGAAATTTGTTCATAAATGAATGAACTGTGTTATATTGTGCTTTAAGTTCTTCCTGGGTGTTCTAAACTGGTATCTGTACTTATTCTAAACTTTGATAAGTTATGTACATGAATAATTATGTACAAACAAAGTTTGTACAAAGAAGTTATGTATAAAATCTTTTGGCTACAAAGTTATCTGATTTGGAAAGCATCTTTCCCACTAGAGTTCACTAACAAAATCATTAAAGCAGTACAGATTTTCATATTCATTTGCCTGTTGTTTAAACCTCACTAAATTTTTTTTGTAGTGGTAACTTCTGATTATTACTTGCATGTTCACATAAAAATTCCACCATCAAGAAAATAGAGCAAACTTAATTCCTTTCCCAAAACTTCATTTTCCCTTCAACAACAACAACAACATAAAAGCACCTCCCGATTGCCTGAGTTTTTGAAAATTCAACTCAATTTCCATCCTTCCCTTTCCAGGATTGCTCTCTAGATACCTTGCAAAGAAAACTTCCACTGATTATTTTATTTTATTTCTTTTGAAGTTTAGTTTATTTAAAAAGTGACATATTTTCTTATAAAATATTCTATGTTTACTTTAGAGTATTTAAAATATAGGTAACGTAAACCAATATTTACCCATAATCCTACAAATCAGGATCACCAAAGGTATGTTATTCAGTTTCTCAATATTTCATTCCATATTGAATATTTATCATGGTGCTCATAATATCAGACCACATACAAATATATAGTTTAGTACTCCTTTCAATATTATGCAAATATATTCTGTATTAACTTCTATTTTTTTTTCTTATTTTGGTTTGTTGAGTTTTTGAGGTGTCAGCAAATGAAAAAGTAGTCTCTTTTGATAATTGGGGGCTCTGATAATCTTATGGGGATCCTGAGAAAATGTAGATTATGGTCAAGTCCTGACTGGGGTATTTTGTGTGGCTTGTCCATCTCAGCCAATTTTGTCTGTGTGAATAAAAGCTAAATCTGCCATGCAGTGTGCTGTATGACTTGGAGACACCTTTGTCTACCAACGTAGGAATCCATGGTGTACAAGGTGGCATACAGTTTGTATAGTTTCATTTTATGCTGATTTGCTGTTTGTTTCTTTTGATTTTGTTTATTTAGTTAGGGAAGAAAATATTCTTTTATTATAAAATTAGGTTTATTTAGCTTAAAATTTGCTTTTATGGTAATAACAAATATTCTACCAAGTAATGAAAGGTATTATATTTATCTTTATGTATAAACATAATAACCATGCAATTTCCAGTATTATAATCATGTAAGATTAGCATTTTAACCAAATACCTTGGCTAGGATTTTCTCATATATTCTCAGTAGCTGCACTTCTGAGCATTTGATTTGTATATGCAGAAATAAGCTTCCTGTCCTATTCCTGTAGAGACACCACATACTCATAACTGATATTTGAGGTTATGAAATTCTTGACATCAAATGATGTTGGGAGTTTTAATTTTTTGTTTTTTTTAAAGTTTCTAGCACTTTATATGCATAATTAAATTTTAACTTATAATAAAATAAGGACATTTGTTTTAAATCAACTTCTCTTTTTTAGTTCATATTTAATCATGGCATAGTGTTATTCTTTCTTTATATTTATACTTTGTCATTTATTATTTATTGGGCAATTTCTCTGAAGGCTTTAAAAGGAGAAGGAAATGAGGAGTCTATGAAAAGAAATGCAAATCTTCTTGTTTGGCAAAACAGAGCTTTGAAAACAGAAGCCAGTGGAAGGAATCATGTAGACTTGGGGAAGAGATAAGATCATGGAAAAGTGTCAGTTCCTCCAAGAAATGAGTCTATACAAAATTAACATATTAATTTTCTTTTTCTAGTTATTTGGATACAAACTCAAAATACTTTCATTTTTTATGAATTAAAAAGATAGCAAGTTGATATAGGAAGTCCTTTTGTATATGTGTTGCTTTTATTGGTTAATGAATAAAGAAACTGCTTTGAGCCTATAGTGGGACAGAGCAGAGCTAGGCAGGGAAAACTAAACTGAATGCTGGGAGAAAGAAGGCATATTCAGAGAAATGCCATGTAGCCCCATTGGAGACAGATGCCAGATGGAACTTTACCCATTAAGCCACAGCCACATGGTGATGCACAGATTAATAGAAATGGGTTAAATTAAGATGTAAGAGCTATCCAATAAGAAGCTAGAGCTAATAGGCAAAGTAGCAATTTAAATAGTATAGTTTCTGAGTGGTTTTTTCAGTTCTGGACAGCCGGGAACAAATAAGAGGCCTCCGTTCAACAGCAAGTCACACTATAATACATTATACAAAGTATTTCATTAGAATTTGTCTTAAATGTCTTTATTCAGTTTTACTAATACACAATCTTAATGTATATACTTATATTCTCTTATTTATCCACAGGTCCTTGCACATGATATACAATTACCAAAAGAAGTGAGTTACAAGGCTCTTTATTTTCAAACAGGTTCTCACTCTTTTTCCCAGGCTGGTCTTCAAACCCTACCTAGGTTCTGGAATGTGTTGATTTAGCCTCTCTACGATTGGCATTTTGGTGACTGCACTGCATCTTATCATGGTGTTTTGTAAGCTGCTCCTTTTACTTAAGATTCCCTGTTCATGCAGAGAATCACCTATTATTTAGATGCTGCACAAAAACTTCTTTTTAATATTATTCTAATGCTGAACAATTAAGTCATTTGCATGCATCATATTATTATATATTAACAACAATGTGCATGTCAATGTATCTGCTCATTTTTTTCATAGACTTTTTGACATGTAGACTTTCTAATAGGCTACCAACATATGTGTATTCTTACAAAATGTTTTTCCTACCATCTTTTCATTTGTATGTAGCTTGTTTTAGCTTATTTTCTATTGATACAACAAATATTACATATAATCAACTTGGCTCATATTTGATTTAATTTCAGCTTGTGATCTATTGGCCCTGTTACTTTACACAAGGTTGCACATCATGATGGGAACACATGCAGATTAAAGTCTAGTGAAAGTGAATGGGAAAATGAATAATTTAGAATTGCACTACTCTATTCAACTGTGTATAAACAATGATCTAGAAATCCCCACTTGAGCATACTTCATCATGATAAAAACATAAGGACCAAGCCTTTAATCACATTTCTGAACATCAAAATTGCAACATATTTTACATCCAATATAAACACTAAATGAGTTTGTGTTAAATAAACTGTTTGTTTGTCTTAATCCTGTCATTATCTTTAGTAAGTGGTTTAATGCAGAATATGCTTTCATTCTGTTTGCATGTACTACAAAGCCTTACTCCAAATTATAAAATGTATTTCTAATAATATGTATTACATAAAATGTGTTAAAGGGTAGCTCTCTCTTCTAACATACTTAGCATCCTTTTGGTGTCTGGGATCTATTCATCACAATGAGTTTTAATTGCAGATATGAGTTCTCACAGTGGAACAGGGGGAGCTTTTAATATTTCCTCCATGATACCAATCACTAGACAGGTAGAAAGTGTTCATACATTCTCTTGGAAACCTGGATCTCTACTTAATTTAGAAAACATCTAATTTGAGCTTTGTGTCAATATTTAACTTAGTTCAATCTTAAACTAATTAGTCCTTAATCCTTTCACCATTATGATCTTCTTAACCCTACACATTTAAAAGTTTCTTTGTAAGAAATTATGTAGCCCATGAGGAAGACTTAATAGTTATTAAGTGACACACTGAGAATATGGAAGCTCTAAAGTAATATCAGTCCTCATGTAACAAGTATGTTTTATTTAATATTTGAAGTAAAAAGCTCACATAGATTCAGAGATTTTTCTTGCTATAAATAAATTAGTATAACCTGGTACAATAAATTATCTACATACTTTTAGCATTTTAGCCTTTCCAAAATTTTTGATTGCATGTAAGTTGGATTTTCATTTAAATCTAACCTAAATTTCAGAAAGAAATTAATATTATTATAGATTGTTAGACCAATTACTTAAACAGAGTTGGTTCCAATTATTGAAATGGCTTTCAACATATTTACTATTATTTTCTCGTTCAAACTGAAAGTTTACTGTCTTCCATTTCAGGTGTTGAGTATAATAAATAACCTCTACTATTTGACTGTTAACAAATGATATAATGTTAATTTATCATACATATCCTTAGTAGCATATGGAGACATTTTGACAATAATTTATTAATACTTTAAAGATTTACCTTCTCTCTCTCTCTCTCTCTCTCTCTCTCTGTGTGTGTGTGTGTGTGTGTGTGTGTGTATGACTAGATACATACACTTAAGGCAGGTGCTCACTGAGGCCAGACACCTTGAATTCCCTGAAACTCTATTTACAAAAAGTTGTGAACTACCCAGTATCCCAATGTGTAAGCTGGAAACTGAACATATGTCTCCTGCAGTATATTCTCTTAACCTCTGAACCAGCTCTCCGTCTCTTAGCATATTTAGTCTTATAATTATATTTTAGATATGTTTATAAATACATACTAAATAAATTAAAATGGATCCACTACATGTGCAATTATCAATATTTGATCAGTTGTGGAACACTATTGTTAGGTACTGTACTAGCCTATTATGTACGCCAACTTGATACAACCTAGAGTGTACAAAGGAAGGATCCTCAGTTGAGGAAATGTCTCCTTGAGCTTGAGCTGTAAGGCATTTTCTCAATTAGTGATCATTGGGGGAAGACCCAGTACATGACGGGTAGTGCTATCACTGGGCTGGTAGTCCTGGGTTTTATAAGAAAGTAGTGCTGCTGGGCTTTGGTGGTGCATACCTTAATCCTAGCACTCAGAAGGTAGAGGTATGAGGATCTCTGTGAGTCTGAGGTCAGCCTGGTCTACAAGACCTAGTTCCAGGACAGGCTCCAAAGCTATAGAGAAGCCCCATCTTAAAAGAAACAGGGAGAGAGAGAGAGAGAGAGAGAGAGAGAGAGAGAGAGAGAGAGAGAGAGAGAGAGAGAGAGGAGAGCAGTGTTGAATAAACCATGTGCAGAAAACCAATGAGCAGCTCTGCATCAGCTCCTGTCTGCAAGTTCCTTACCCGCATAAGTTTCTATTTCTTTGGTAATGAACAGAATTGTTAAGGTGAAAGCTGAAAAAAACTTTCTCTCCCCAACTTAATTTTAGTCACAGTGTTTTGGTGCAGCCAGAAAAACCCTAAGACTGGGACCACACATTGTTATTTCAAAGTAAGCAAGCAGAGTATAACCTCTCCTCAAGGCTAAGATAAAAATAGGCAGAATCATGTCTGCCTTGATTCATCTAAGCCTATTGCCAAAGGCACCTTCATAGCCCAGGATTTAACGTAATCACACTGAATTCTCAAATGAGGGCTACACTATTCTTCATAAACTAACATACACATACACATACACGCACTTCCCTCCCTCTTGTTCTCCTTTTGGTTTTTGCTCGTCTTTTATTTTCCCCCATTTCTTAGTTCATTTTGGAGAAAAAAACCAATCACTTATGGAAGAATATTTAAAACTCTTGGTTTCACGTCTTTTCTCATTGATAAGTATTCTTTAAGCTTTGGCTACAATAGATAACAGTGAGAACCTATGAGATAAAGAGTTGCTAAAAGGGTAATAATTTCATTGTTCCCTTAAGTTTCATAAATTTCAAACTTCAGGCAACAAATGAGGAGAAGCAGCAATTTAGAAAAAAGAAAATGTCCTTGGCACTGTAACCCACCACATTCCCGTTAACCAATCTGAATATGTAATTAGATGGCAGAACCACATGCTTTATATATTTCCATGGATGCTTGTGGAATACATTCTAGATTTGAGTAACTGCTTATAACAGAAGGAAAATATCTCACATGATATAAATATTGATGTTCTAGTTCTTGTTCTAAAACACATTGTTTTGGTGGTGTTGGTAATGGTATAAATATTATTGATCAAAGTTATGAAAGCAACTAAATGTTTTTTAAAAAAATAAAAATAAAACCAAAGGAATGAACATGGTTGGCGTGTCTGAAATGTATTGGAAGACAGACAATTGTTCTGGGTGTGGCAATGTTTTTGCTTTGTTTTTTTTTTTCTTTAAGTCAATTTGCAATGTTATCATCAGCTTTAGGGCTGGAATGCTGTAGCATGTAATGTTATATATGCAGTATAGCTTTTTATAACTCTTTAGTTTTAAAATACATTTAAATCATTCTATTGTCCAGATAGTTCCAAAATATTAATAAGAAACTTTAAAATATACTTCCGGGTTTAATTTTGAAATTGTAAACATTCTTTTGTGCCCATTTTCATACAATTTAGTTTTACTCTCTTGCTACTGTCATGACAATGCTAGATCATAAGGGGAACAATATTTGTAACTAAAAATTTCTGTAAGTGGGTAGAGATATGAATTAAAGAAGAAACAAAATTGAGTGACAGAATTACCACAATTACCTGAAAATTGAAACAAAACATGTAGTCATTTAAAATTGAGTGGTGTTATCTCTTAGATAAATTCATGAGTGTTCAAGGTCATGCTTTTACCTGTATTCCCTAATTTCTTACCTCAGCACATAGCTGTCATATCTATCCAGACATTCCGAACTAAAGATTGGCAGGATATTTTATTTATCTCCTTCCTTTTCCCTAGCCACTCATCATTAGTCCTCTGAAATTACTCCCAAAAGTTTTCTACTCTAGTCTGACATTTTGATACGACTTTCTTGGTTTATTATAGTGGTCTTCTGATTACCTTATAGACCTGTACTTTTGGGGTCCTTATCTATTCTCTTCATTGCAGATATCTTTAGTCAGCATCAGAGGGATTGATGAGTATTATAATTAAAACTAATAACTTTGAAAGAAACTGCTATGTGTTATAGAAGCTATTTATTGTTAGTTTTGTGAATAACCTTTAAAAATATCCAGGAATATTATCCGCATATAAATATGAAAATATTTTCATTTTTTTCTGGACTGCTTTGGGACCATGGTGGAAAAAATATTTTATACATGTATATAAATTGCTGCATTCTCCCTTCTATCTATTACTCCACACATTTGACTGCTATTGATTAAGGGAGCTTAGAATCAAGGGACTCTTTACTTAATCTTATGCATAAGGCTGTGTGCAATTAAAGGTGAATCTTGAAAGCACAAATTATATGTCATTACTTGGTACTTCTCTAGTATTGTTTTGTGAAGAGTGGACTATTAACTAGTACAGAAGTGGAGAAATAGAGTAATGCACAAGAGAGAAGATAGAAAAGAGACTGCACGGCCATTTGTCTTTCCATCTTATGAACTCATCTGAGTCAGTGAGATTTGAAGTCAAAAGTATTGTCCTGTCCATAGTGGATTCAGACCTAAGTTGACAGGTGTGCTAAAGCTTTGAGGTTTGGTTTAAGACAAGTCAAATCACATAGGAAAGGAAATATTAGCAACCACTTTAGATAATGTTAAGGAGAGACTAATTCTGAAAAATAAGTCATTATCTACATCAGCAAACGGACAGAAACAAGGGATCAGAGGCTGGACTCAGCAGCACCAATTCCAATGGCCTTGGAGGCAAAGATAAAGGCAGAAAGCTGAAGGCCCTTTTCCAGAAAAGTATTTCAATGTAGGTCTCCTGAGGAAGGAATCTGTACCTTACTTAGGCTTGTGTGTTGAACATACTGCGGTTGAATGACAAAAGGCCTCTGCTCAAAAGTTTGGAGGATAGTAAGAGAATGTAAGAGGAGGGAAGATGAGGAAAGAAACCCAGTTGAGTTTTTATGTTCTACCAGTAAATCCTCAACAAGAAACTTGCACCTCTAATGCAGACAAAAGGTACAAAAAGCCAAAGACCTTTAGTTCATAACTGACAGCCATTTAGCCCTTAGTAAGCCCAGCTAGTGACCATATTACACAGACAATGTAAGACAGGAAGAGTCACCTGAGGGGATACACTGGAGAGTAGGACCCCCCCCCCCCCAACGCTTCCAGGTTGCTGTACCAAATGTGAGATGGAGATTGATGACGGAAACATAATAATAAAAGAAAATGGAGATCAACCTTTACATAATCAGTATTATTCTTTAATTAGAACCATTTAAAGACAGAAGACTGCAAATGAGTGGAGTCAGTGCTCAGGAGATTGGGGAAAAAAGGTTACGGTGGAAAATTACTTCTGAAAGTCAGTAAGAAAATAAGTTGAAAATATGTTATAAGCATAAGAATTGCACACATTTTGCAGATTACTAAGTAGGTGGAAATTACATATGCCTCTTTCTACTATGAGAAATGTGGGGGCCAGCCATGATAATCTATGTCTGAGCAGGTCACCCAAAGGAAGTTCTTTACTTATTTATCACCTGGGACGCTGGCCATCGATAAATTTAAATAAGACGCCCCAGTCTCAGTAGTTTATCCTGAAACAATACCTGAGAGCAGGAAAACACCACAAGCTGAGAATACCCGACCCCCACCCAAGAGGAGACCATTCAAAGGAAGTGTCTGACATTTCCAACTGCTGTAGATAGGATCACCTGCCAGAGCACCTCACCAGGAGTTCCCTGGACAAATGTCGGCCAATCAGGGGTTCTGAAGCTCAGAGACCCCTCACCCCCACCTTTACTACTATAAAAACCCAATTCTAATTGAGGTCGGAGCTTTCTGGTTATTCCAATACATTGGACATGCAGAGAGACCGAGTTTGCAAACTTGATTAAAATAAAGACTCTTTGCTTTTACATATGGGATTCAGTCTCCTTTGTTGGCTTTTGTGGGGATCCTGCAGATTTGGGCATAATATGAAATGAGCAATAGTTCTCAAAGTGAAATGCCTTCAAATTTTACATTATGAAAACCAATCTGATTCTACTACACAATTTAAGGGCACCATGTTAAAATAAGAGCATTTTTATTTTTTTATTTGTTTATTTATTTAAGATCTTGAGCTTGGAAAGGCCTGTAATGTCAAAGGTGTAAGTGCAGAGAATGTAGGCACCTGAAGATATGAAGAATATCAGAAAATTAGAATGACAATTGAGTCCAGAGTTACCATGGTGATCTGCTTGGTTTGCAGTTGGTTTTTTTCCCAAGCCACTTTCCTCTTTGCTGTTCTTTTTAAGACCCTGAATTTACTTTTGTGCGCATGGTTGCACACTGTTATTGTAAAAAAAAAAGAAACAAAAAACTAAAGAAATGTTCTGATACAGTCAGAATCTTTGTATGGAATGATGCCCTATGCCTGTATATTCTAAAAGAGGTAAAGAGGGATGCTTAAATGATAGCTTTTGTTTTGACAAAATTTAAAGTCTAGGTTAAGTTGCAAGGGATGAAGATTTTCAAAACAAGCAATGCCATGCAATATTTGATTGTGCTTTAAATATGAGACCTTCTTGGTAAATGTGTGAAGACTTACATGGTTCTGTGCAACAAATTAAAATGTATGGCTGTTTTATATACTGATTCTTGCTTGATATTGTTCATAAAACATCTCTTTAATCTTTCATTTTAGAAAACACTTCTTATCCAAAAGATCTTGGGGAAGGGGTAAAGGGAAGGGAACTGCATGGTCGAGTTGGGGAAGGGATGGGATGAGATAGCAAGAAAAGAGATATCTCCATAGAGGGAGCTATTATGGAACAAGGAAAATTCCTGAAGATGGGAAATTCCCAGAAATCTACAAGGATGAACCCAGCTAAGACACCTAGCAATAGAGGAGAGGGTGCCTAAACTGGCCTTCCCCTGTCATCAGATTGGTGACTATCCTGTCATCATAGAACCTTCATCGATACTTGATGCAGACATATCCAGAGCTCTACATCCAAGTACCAGGCCTAACCATGAGCTAAGGGAGTACTGTCAAAGGGAGGAGGGATTATAATGAGCAAGTGGAGGGGGTTCATCAAGATCATGATGGGAAACACAGACAGATGACCTGAACTTGCAGGGCACACAGAATCCAGACCGACAATTGGGGATCCTGCATGAAACAAACCAGTTCCTCTCCATGAGGGCAACAGCTCTGTAGCCTGGTCTGTTTGTGGAATGCCTGGCAGTGGGACCAAGACCTATCCCTAGGCATGAATTGGCTTTTTGAAGCCCATTCCATATGAAGGGACGCCTGCGCATCCTTGATGCAGGGTGGGTTGGGTGGTTGGTCCTGCCTCAACTGAATGTGCCAGGCTTTTCTGACTCTAAAGGGAAGTCTTACCTTTTCTGAAGAGTGAATGGGGGTGGGTTGGAAAGAGGTGGGAGGAGGCAGATATATCATTATATAAATATATATATGAAAATATTCCTCATCAATGTTTCTGATAAATTTCATATTTTTAATGAAAAATTCAGATAAAGGTATAACTATTTATATAGAGGAAAATAAAAAAGAAAGTATGTCTAATATAGGCATTGACACGGTGCTTTAATCATTTGTAAATTTCAGTGTGGGATGTTCTTCTTCCTTTAAACTTTAACTATCAAATGGAATATATACTAAACAATTCTATTTATCCTATGTTTGCAATTTTTATTGTTTGACATATATTGTTTAATATACTTTTAAAGTAGGAGGGAAGCCTTGAGATAAGAAGGGTGTTGATGGAAAAGGGTGGGATTATATGTGAAATGTAACTTGTATTTGCAAGGAAGTTATAAACCCAAGAGGTATAATGCTCAAATAGAAAAAAGTTAAAAGTGATTACACTATAGAGTAATAGTTATAAATGTCGTCTGGCACTGGTGTAAAAATAGACAGATCAGTGGGAATTGAATAGAAGACCTAAAAACAAAAGATCATAGTTATCTTCACTTTGGACGATGAAGACAAAATGTACTTTGAAAAAGAGAGAGCCTATTCAATATATGATGGTGGCAAAACTGGATTTCTATCTACAGAAGAATGAAATTAATTAGATTCATATCTTTCATCTTGTGCAAAAATTAATTTAAAAGCACCTAAGGCCTTAATTTGTAACCTGAAAATCAAAAACTTTTCAAAGAAGACACAGGATAGCCTTAAAGATTTTGGGTCAGGCAAGAAATTTTTAAAGGAAAGACAAATAAATGAAAATAAAATGTTTCTATAAAGAAAAGAAACAATCAACATAGTTAATAGATAACACATAGAATGGGAAAAAATCTGTACTAGCTATAGTACAGATAAAGAGCTAACATACAAAATATTGCAGAATGTAAATATAAAGGAAATAATGTCAATCACCAAATGGGCAAATGGACTCAATTTTATTGGTTTTCATTTTTTTCTTGTTTGTTTGTTTTTGTTTTAAAGAAAGAAATAAAAATGCCCAAAAACCATCTTAACTTTTAAGGATTTAAATTTTAATTTAAATATTAAAATTTAAAGGACAATTGCCATTGTCTTTTAGGATTCATTAAATCAAAAATACTTTGAGATAACATGTCACCACAATCAGAATGGCTATAATCAAAAGACCTGACAATAAATATTAGACAAGATGTAGAGAGACTGGAACATCATTCACTATTGGTGGGATGCAAATTAATACAGCTATTAAGAAATCAGTTTTGATGTTTCTCAAACAATTAAAGAAAAAACTAGTATCCATATAACCCAGGTATTTCATTCCTGGGCACATAAAATCTATAGCATTCCATGTTCTCCTATAGAGATATTTGTTTACTCCTATGCTTGCTGCTGCCTTGTACACTGTAATAAAGAATTGGAATTATCTTCATTGTCCATCAACAGATGAATAATGAAAACTTGGTACATATGTAAAATAGAATACTTCTCAACTCTAATGTAAAATTCAGTTAAAATTTCCAGGAAAGTTGATGATCTTAGATGTTAAATATTAAAGAAGTTCACAAAAATCTCTGAAAAGAAATACATTTCCCCTTTTATATGTGAGACCCTATATTAGTGGTGATGATCATTCTGAATTCTGAAACTGATGTTATGTTCCTGAATGTTTTAACTTAGTATATATAGAGAGACAGAGACATACAGAGATACAGAGAAAGAGATAGATAAGTAGATGATAGATACATAGATGACATATGATAGTCAGTGCGTCTGTATACAGTTGCACATGTGTTATATTCACAGGTGGAAGTTGTAAGTTAGTTCTTCCCTCCAATGTAGGTTTTAAGAATGTGATCAAATTTGTGTGGCAAGTGCTTTCACCCACTGAGCATCTCCTCGGCTTGTTACCTCTTCTGAGTCTAGCTTGCCCCTGAAACTACTTTTGAGATTCAAATATAGCTTATCAGTTGTTCACTTTATTTTACAGAGAAAAACATGTCTCTCATGAAATTATTAAAAAAAATAAGAAAAAACAAAGGCGAGAGAGAGAGAAAGAGGGAGGGAGAGAGGGAAGAAGGAAGGAAAGAAGGAATGAAGGAAGGAAAAAATGAAAGAAGGAAAGAAGGAGTAAAAGAAAGAAATGGCCCAAATCTATTTTAAAAATTAATCAATTGCCCTAGTACTTAGGGTTTAACTAGATTAATTAATTGAATTAAAAGTACTTTGAGACACCACCTCATCACAGTAAGAATGACTGTCAATAACAAATCTGACAATGAATATTAGATATTATGTTGAGATAAGTGAGCTTTTGTATATATATATATATATATATATATATATATATATATAGAGATAGAGAGAGAGAGAGAGAGAGAGATTGGGTATATGCTAGAACTATTACATACTAGTTCCTTTGACTATCTCTGGTTTTTTGAGTATGCAATTTCTTGAGTGAAATGGCAATGAATAGTCTTGTTTGACATGTATTTACATATTTTTAACACTTTGTGTAGTTTTGTTTTTCGTGTGTATATTAAAATTTTTAACTATTTCTCCTTTGCTTTTTAATGGCACTTTAGTTTGAATATTTTCTATTAAACATTGGGAATTATGAATCATTCTTCCTCTCCTGTATTCTGCTATTGAAACTATATATTGATAAATATTTTTCATACTTAAATGACAATTTTGAAATATACACTTTATTTTTACTCATGAGTGATTTATGTTCTCTATATTCCTTGAGCTATAAGGTGCCATCCATAAATGTACTGAGACTTTTCTCTACTGCAGTTTGGCTTTTGAGGCCCATGAATTGGAGCCTAGTCTCCAGTCCATGGTTCTATTGGAAAACACTGAAATTTATGCAAAGGAAGTTAGAGCCATGGGGAAATAATCTTGAAGAGAATACTGAGATTCAAATATCTTCCTTTAGCTCTCTCTTACTTTTCTATCTGTCATGATGTCAACAGTTCCTCAACTGCATGTCCCAAGTATGATGTTATGTGCTTCCTTTGAGCTGATGGACACATGCTGAACCCTCTGTAACAATGAATCAAATATATGAAGTTGACTAATGCCACTTTAACTGTGTATTCCAAATCTGGATTATCCTTGGTGACTTTTCCTGCTTTATTTCAATTATATTACTATGGTTTCTTCTGTCTATTGTTTTTATATCACTTCTTCCTATTCTGGCTAACTATATATTGAAGCCTTGGCTGTCCCTATAATTTCTTATGTTAATATTTATTCTTTCTCACAGTACACTTACTGGTAAGTGTGCAGTGTTTGAATATCAAGAGTGATTCTATGTAAGCTTTCTCTTTATGTCAATGACGGTATATTTATTGTAAAGTGACTTTCAGTCTGAATGTATGCTGTTTCTGTAATTTCAATAAAGAGTCCACACTGGCTGATTTAGAACTTCAAATTCTAGCATGCTTGAGATAGTTCTCTGCTTTTAGTCTTTCAATATTTATTTTTACTACAAACTCCAGAGATGCCCTTTCTACCAAACAATTCATAAATGATCCATGACATCAAGCCTTTTTGGCACTCTGATTCCAAATCTCAAGTAAACTTTCACCCAAGCGCAATCGTATCTTCTTCTCTTGCTACTGCTGCATTGGATTCTATTTCCTGAGTAATCATTTTGAGATCTTTTCTAAACAGAGAGCAAATGAGAGTGAACACTTACCTTTTGCAGTGAGTGCAGTGTCACCTGGTACCTGTCAACAACTGTTAACTCTATTTTACCCAGGTGTTGTAAGATTTTACATCAGGTCAGAGTTAATATCAGTTTGTCTGGAACTTTCTATTTTTGTTTCCTGAGACTAATTTGTATCTGCAAAGTAATAGAAAAACAACTTATTCTCCATTATTAATTTATAGTTTAAGGAAATAGGAATGTACTATATTCTATTGTCCAGAGATTTAAAAAAGTATGGACTATGCCTTCCTAAAAACTGGCAATGAAACATTTACTAAATATAATTACTTTCAAAATATTCAAATCATATAAACTGAATAATATTAAAAGTAAAGTTTGTGAAAATGCTGGATAAAGAGTCTCAAATTGAAATATTATACATGTGCATAACATACAGAATTTCCAAATTGTTATATTATACATGTAAGTAAATTACCTTAGATTTCTTACAGCCTTTCTATTTTTTATTGAAAATAGTTTTCTTTCATTCAATATATTCTAACTACAGTTTAAAATTCAATTCAGAATTGCAATAACTGAATATAGTATTTTAGATATCTGTCATGTAAGTGAAAGTAGGAGTCTTAGGAGAGTTTTCTTGTGTATACTGCGAGATACTAAAGAGCAAAATAAACACCATTCTCCTAAAATATCCTGCCATTTGCTATGATGATGAGTTCAATCTTTTCCATGGGTTTAAATGTGTATATTAGAATGACATGGACCAAAAGGAACATGGGAGTTGCTGATTTTATAGCAACTTCCTTCAGAGACGAAACAGTTCTGTGCAAACAAATTATAGCAGATGATTTCCCTTTTTAAACATCTCTGATTCATTTTATTACATCAAAATTATAAACATTTCCCAGAACTGAGAGCAATGTCATTTTCTCACAACCTCTTCTGTCACTCTTCACAAAAATAGAAGCAATGCAGGGTTTCATTGAAAAATCAAGAGATAATTTGCTTAATTTTCTTACTCAATATTTTAAAAATATTTGAAACTTGCTACTCATTGAATTAAAAATAACTTAAAAATTCCAACTTAATTGTCAAATGTATCAGTGAATTTTTCTAAGTGACTAATAGTGTGCTTAAGTAGAACGTGAAAAAAATTATGGATTTTCTCCTCAAAAGAAACAGTAAATAGGATCCAATGAAAGCAATCTAGAAAAGTAAGATTTTCCAAAGATGGTGAATTGTATGATACAACTAGTAAGGGTATTATGAGTTCAAAACTGAGAATAGAGATTAATTCGGGTGGCTTAGTATTACGTTAAAAGCTTTCATCAATGAGATAAAATTGGAGAAAAATAACTTAGTATATGACTTAACGAAAATTAGGTGCATGACTCAGGAGAAGGTAAAACTTGTCAGCTTTAATCTGCAAGGTTCAAATCCTTATTGTCATGAAGAAGAGAGTGGGTTCATATACCTACTATGCCTGCTAGCCTACAAAGTACTCATGGAAGGGTCATTTCCCTGCTCACCAGTATTATGGCACCTCCTCTTTAGATCAGAAACATAATAGGTATGGTTAATTAAAACTTTTCAGAAAATATGTATTTGACTGGTAGGGAACATTTGATGGCATCTTAAGTTCATTTGTCTAGATAAAACACTTATATGTGTATATTTGGAAAAATAAATCATAATTGCATCCTAAATGGCATTTTTCCAATTTTTATGTAAGAATATTATAAGAAAAATTTTCCTATGGAAATTATAAGAACAGATTGAATGTTATTTTGTATAAAAGGGAAATAAAGAATGAGATTATTTTCAATGTGAACAAATGACTTGTGATTATAGTGTATGTCATAATTGGGGTTTCTATTGCTGTGAAGAACACTGTGACTATGGAACTCTTATAAAGGAAAGCATTTAATGGGGTGGCTTGCAGTTTCAGAGCTTTTGTCCATTTTCATCATGGTGGAACATGGCTGCATGCACGCAGACCTGAATTTGGAGAAGGAATTGATATTCTATATCTTTCAGTCAGCAGAAAGTGTAGTAAGACACCGCGAGTGGCTTAAGCATATATGAGACCTCAAAGCCTGCCCCCACAGTGACATACTTGTTGAGGACTGGCCTCAACAAAATCACTTCTTACAAGGGTAGAGGTGTGGGAATTGAAGACAGAAATCACAAGACAGTATGGGCAGGGAGTTTCAGTGATTACTCAGATCCTGAAAATATCGCGTTTATTTTTCAGCAGCTTTTATACCCAACATAAACTGGATGAGAAGGTAACAAAAAGCTTCATTAACATGATAGCATGAGACTTCCCACCATCAGCATACTATTGCCTATGTAGTGAGATGACCCAAGTCACATATAGTTGTACACTGAGTCACATAGGCAGAAAACAGACCCTCCCCAGGTGACCTCATAGTTACAATGGAAGGAGCAGAAGTACATTTTCATATCCTGACCACCTCTTAGGATGGCACTGAGCTATCTTAACTTCAAAGGGAGCCAGGCAATCACCTCCTGAGTTAGAAGGTGCCATTAAGCCTGTTAGTTTTTTAAAGTCTTTGTCCTTCAGACAATGGTAAAAATAGGCCTGCATTTCCCAGCCTCCACACATACTTCCTCCAACAAGGCCATACCCACTCAAGCAAAGTCATGCCTCCTAACAGTGTACACTCTTTGGAGGCCATTTTCTTTCAAACCACTATAGTGGAGAATATTTATTCTTGCCTACACCTCCTGAGTTTGCTTCATTGCTTTAATATAATATGTGAATTCTTAGTTGTATTTCCCCCTTCCATAGTTTAACAAAATTTTCCAACTCACCTGGGACTGAAGTAGTAAATGCACACACACACACACACACACACACACACACACACACACACACACACAAAGTTAGGAAATAGAATGGTGTATACCTGAAGATCAGCATCATAAATGGATTATTTTCCCCATTAGAGCATTTAAAAATATTTAATATTTATTCGTGAATCATCTATATGGATCATATTTACTCCCACCCTTCCTAACTCCTTGTTGATCTATGCCCAGTTCTCACCCCCATTCTATCATGTCCCCTTAAAAATAAAATTGCAACCACATTATCCCAGTTTGTACTGCTCATGTAGTCATGTATACAGTGCTACTCACTGAGCATTCTCAACTTGCTACATCCTCTAAGAGAACTGATTCCTCCTCCTCTAACCATCACCAGTCCTTAATACCTTGTCACATGGGAGCTGGCCTCATGAGCCCCTCCCCTATGCATGCTACAATGTTCACTGACTTCATCTTGTGCCGGATATGTGTTGATAGAGCTCACTTGCCTGCCCTATCCAGGTGTCTCTTTCTGTCCAGTCCTCCCTGACCGCTGGCTTCTGTCATACTTCAATTTCTTCCAAGGTGTTCCCTGAGCCTTGTGGGGAGGAATTATGATACAGATGTACCATTCATGGCTGAGCATTCCACAGTACTTATTCTTTACATTTGACCAGTTTCAAGTTCCTACTATAGCCTGCTATATCCACTCCCAGTACTTACCACCATTGGGCTATATCAGTTTCTATGTAATATGGTCTATCAGACTCTTGCTGGCAAAGAATCACAATCACCACCAATGTCTCTCCATAGTATATACTTGGCGAATGAGAGAGCCCTTGCATGAGTAAACCATCCCAACATTAGGGGGAAAAGTATATGCAGTATTTGGACCTGTAGTGGGTCTCTGTGTTAACCAGAGCCTACAGCATAAAGATAATTGTCTGATGAGGGCAGAAAACTGTACTGATCTATGGATATTGATATAAGAAATATAAATTTAAAGGACAGTTTGATACTACTATTTTTAACAAATAATAATGGCAGGTTTACTTCTTGAATCTACGATCATCCCATATATAGGTTCTTCATCAGATTTGTATTATCAAACATGAATTCTTCCTATAATCTAGGCCTTAATTCAAATCAGATTTTTATTCGAGTATGTATGTGTGTGTATGTGTGAGAGACAGAAACAGAGTCAAAGAAAGAGAGAGACACAGAAGAGACAGAAAGAGAGAATATGTATGGAATTAACTGTAAAGACCTGAAAATGTTTTGATATCTCTGTATCTAGAGTTACAGGCATTTGTGAGCTGCCAGACATGGTGCTCTTAATAGAATCATCTCCCATATGGCTTGAGAAAATGTCTTTAAGCTAACAATTGGATCATTCCTTCTGGTACCCTATCTTAAAATGCCTTTCCAATTATTCCTCTATGTCCTTTCATAGCAATTTGTTCTACTATTGTTGAGGTCCTGCCTCAACTGGGTTCAGATCTTGAGATGGACAAGGGGTAGTGGCCCAAAGAAGAATCTGACCACCAGATGTGAGTCACACAAGTGGAAGCCCCCAAATCTCAAGTCATCTTTATCTACACTTAAAAATAAACATACTTTCCTAACCACTAGCATTAGCAAACATGGTTTCTCAACTTTTAGACCAAACAATTTTTAAACCACAATTAACACTCACTATTTTGCTAACTTGGCTAAATATTGAGCCAGAAACATCCTTTCCTTACAAAGATAAAAGGTGATAGACATAGGCACAATTCTCTAGAACAGCAATATTGTTCAAAATTAAACAAAGCATATTTATAGAAATAGAAGTTATTTGCCATAATCTATTTTCATAGACTTCCTTATATTTCTCTAACTGACCCCTTGTCCTACAAAAGGGTCTGGCACCCTTTTTTATTGATTTTATTGAGCTATACATTTTTCTCTGCTCCCCTCCCTTCTTTTCCCCTTCCCTTAAACCCTCTCCCATGGTTCCCATGCTCCCAATTTACTCAGGAGATCTTGTCTTTTTCTACTTCCCATGTAGATTAGATCCATGTAAGTCTCTCTTAGGGTCCTCATTATTGTCTAGGTTCTCTGGGATTGTGATTTGTAGTCTGGTTTTCTTTGCTTTATATTTCAAAACCACTTAGAAGTGAGTACATATGATAATTGTCTTTGTGTGTCTGGGTTACCTCACTCAATATGATGTTTTCTAGATTCATCGATTTGCCTGGAAATTTCAAGATGCCATTATTATTTTTTCTGCTGTGTAGTACTCCATTGTATAAATATGCCACATTTTCCTTATCTACTCTTCAGTTGAGGGCCTTTAGGTTGTTTCCAGGTTCTGGCTATGGCAAGCAATGCTGCTATGAGCATAGTTGAGCACATGTCCTTGTGGCACAATTGAGCTTCCATTGGATATATACCTAAAAGTGATATTTCTGGGTCTTGGGGAAGGATATTTCTTAATTTTTTAGAAAATTGCTATACTGGTTTCCAAAGGGGCTATACCAGCAATGCAGGAGTGTTCCCTTTTCCCCACACCCTCTCCAGCAAAAGTTGCTATCAGTGTTTTTGATCTTAGCCATTCTGACAGGTATAAGATTGAATCTCAGAGGTCTTTTGATTTGCATTTCTATGATAACTAAGGATTTTGAACATTTCCTTAAGTGCCTTTCAGCCATTTTAGACTCCTCTGTTGAGAGTTCTCTGTTTAGGTCTGTACTCCATTTTTTTATTGGATTATTTGTTCTTTTGATGAAGAATTTCTTGATTTCTTTGTATATGTTGGAGATCAGTCCTCTGTTGGAGGTGGGGTTGGTGAAGATCTTTTCCTATTCTGTAGGCTGCCGTTTTGTCTTTTTGACTGTGTCCTTTGCTTTAAAGAAGCTTTTCAGTTTGAGGAGATTCCATTAATTAATTGCTCCTCTCAGTATCTGTGCTACTGGGGTTATATTTAGGAATGTACTCCTGTGCCGGTGCATTCAAGTGAACTCCCCACTTTCTCTTCTATGAGGTTCTATGAGGGTTTATGCTAATGTCTTTGTTCCATTTGGACTTGAGTTTTGTGCATGGTGAAAGATATGGATCTATGGTTTGGGTTCAGCTCTCTCCCGCACTGCGGCTTGGGCTCCCTTGTGGGTAGAGAGCCTGTCAGCTCGGCAGCTGCATCATGGGTCACAAGCTTGCGTACCAGGAGAGTATAATAATTCTAGAAGAGCTGCATTTTTGATCATCAGAGGCGGGGTACTCGGTTCCCAAAAGGAACTCAGCCTGTTCCCCCGGCTGGGGCCTTGAGAGAAAAGGGGGCCTGTACAAAGTCACAAGGCTTTGTGGAGCACAGAAGCCCACCCTTTTTTACTGCGGCAGGCCCTGGGAGAGGGCTTCTGATCCAGCCATTCGACCTGCAGGGTAAGTGGGTCCTAGCCCAGGTGCCTAGGTGTTTGACCCCAGAGAGGACTAAGGATACTCTCCCATCCCCCAAACTTTTGGGCCATTAAGGGAGCTTCCCCTACCTATTGGCCTATCTGCTTAGCACACCCAAGCTTACATCCAAGCATCCCTCCCCCATTGGTGGTGGGATCCTAGGTTCCCAAAAGGAACTCAACGTGTTTCCAGGCTGAGGTCCTGAGGGAAAAGGGGGCATATACAAAGCCACAGTGCTTTGTGTGGTACACTTAGCAGAGAAGCTCGCCCTTTTGTCTGCTTCAGGCCCGTTTAGAGGGCTTTTGACCAAGACCCATCTGGATCTGAGGAGCTCGGCAGGTTCTTGGGCCAGCGAAGGCCCATGATCCAGGTCCATCCAGACTGAGCAAGTGGCCCTTTTTGAGTACCAGTTGATCCAATAGGAGGGGAAAAGATGGACAGGCGCCAAGTCAGGAGTTCCTCCAACAACCTGAAAAGCAACATGACAACGCCAGAATCCAGCGATTATGCAACAAAAAGACCTAATCCAGAAGAAGTAGAAGAAATCGACTTTAAACGTAACTCTACGAAAATGATAGAGACCATTAAAGAAGAGATGAAAAACTCCTTTATAGAAAGGGACGAGAAACTAACAAAAAGTTAGAAGAAATGAATAAATACATCAAAAATACACTAGAAAGCCAAGAAAAAGCAATCAAACAGGTGAAGGAAACAGTTCAAGACCTGAAAACTGAAATGGAGGCATTGAAGAAAAAAACAAACCGAGAGATGGCTGGATATGGAAAAGCTGGATGAACCAACAGGAACTGCAGAGACAAGTATAGCCAACAGAATACAAGAGATGGAAGAAAGAATTTCAGACACTGAAGATA